>JAGDQP010000850.1:0-31300 GCA_022664845.1 Lepisma saccharinum
GGGGGGGGGGAATTGCTATGATGATAGCCGGCCGATTTTTTATTTTAGGTAATTGGCCTAAAAGCCCGGGAAACTGAACAAAAAAAGAAACTAAAGGTTAATCGTGACGGGCTGAAGTCCAAAGTTACTGGCCTATATAAAAATAAAGTTTACCTCGAAACCCAACTTCAAATTTCGTACACAAGTAGGTCAACCACAAAGAGATTACCACACAAAAAATTAGCTGCCAGTTTGAACTGCAAGACCTTTGAATTAAAGGGTAAAATTTTGACGCGGTCTATCATTACAGTGCTTGTCAAAAGTCCCGGAACGACTAAATACCTCGGTTAGAATGAGTTTTTTGAAAACTTGGAAAAAAGAAAAAAATTGCAGAAAATCAACAGAGCTATTGGACGAACTAGCCAGTCAAAATGGTGGGGTCCTGTCTGAGCCCAAACCATGCTTTTTAAGTAGGAACCCCGATTTTTATTGCAGATTCTGTATTCTCGGAAAAGAAATAAACTAAAATATGTTCTGTCTGCTCAAAACTGTAGATTGTGAGTCCTGGGCCCTACGTGCCCGGAAAGCAGATTATTGGAGAGAAGTGTTAAAAAATTCCGGAACGACTAAATATCTCGGATAGAATGTGGGATTTGAAAAAGAAAGTTGCAGAAAATCAACAGGGGGCGGGCGGGTCTCTGCAAATATGTGGAGACTCAACTTTAAATTTTGTACACAATTAGGTCAGCCACAAAGAGATTACCACACAAAAAAACATGATATATTTTGATTTATCTTTTCTGTAGGTACTGAGTCTGCAATAAAAAGTGGAGGTTCCTATTTGAAAAATCAAAGTTAGGCCTCATGGGGCCCACACAGGGACCTACACATTTTGATTGGTTAGCCCATCCAATAGCTGTGTTGATTTTCTGCAATTTTTGTATTTTTCCAAGTTTTCAAAAAGCGTATTCTAATTGAGATATTTAGCCGTTCCGGAACACTTCTCAATCTTAATTTGCTTTCCGGCTCTGTAGGGCCCAGGGGCCAGGACTCACATCCTACAGTTTTGTGCAGGACATATTCTTATCTTTGTTTTTTTTTTACGTAGATACAGAATCTGCAATAAAAAGTGGGGGATTCCCATTTTAAAAATCAAAGTTGGGCCCATGGGGTCTACACAGGGTTCCACACATTTTGATTGGTTAACCCATCCGATAGCTCTGTTGATTTTCTGCAACTTTTGTGTCTTTCCAGGTTTTCAAAAAACATATTCTAACCGATGTATTTAGTCGTTCCGGGACTTATTACAAGTACTGTAAAGATAGACCGCGTCAAAATTTTACCGTTTAATTCAAAGACCTTGCAGTTCAAACTGGCAGCTAATTTGTTGTGTGGTCATCTTTTTGTGGTTGACCTACTTGTGTACGAATTTTGAAGTTCTGTTTCGAGGTGATCTGAGTGACCTTTCCCTTGTTAGTAAGATTGAGTTGATACAATAATCATTTTCGCAAACCTTTGAACATTAATGTGCCTAAAGGCTAATTGTTCTGTTATTTAGATCGAACTATCTTGCGCATTGCAAATTAATTTTATAACGACCCCCTCTATTCTCCCCACACGGTCACTAACTTACGACATTACCTGTTTTTCAAAACTTAATTATATTTTCCTTGTTAGGTTTGGCAAATAGTCCGCCCTTACATTTCTAAAGCCCCTCCCCCCCTCCATAAAAGTCTGAATTTATCCCTTCTATAGAGTTCTTTCTAATTTCAGGCAAGGAAGCTTATAACCAATTCAAGAGTCCGATCAATGCCGATCTTTTATTTTCGTTTCTCTTCATTGTTGAAATGGTTTGATTGTTGTTGAGAATATCAAAATCTCTAACAATGAAGCTCTTTAAACAATGAACAAAAAAGGAAAATTAGAAATCGGCATTGATCGAAGTCAGAGGAGGGGGGGGGGAGGTCAAGTGCGAGATTTAAGGAAAACAGTAGCTATTGGTTGTAAGGCGTGTGACATCACTGTAGGGACCGTGAGCGCGTACACATGAGCGAAAGCATACAGAATACTGAGTAATTATAAAAAGGGATATGACACCTAATATTCTGTAGCGACAAAGTTCTATTTATTTTTGTTATATCTTTTATGATTAAATGATGAATATAAACAATTGAACGATATAAAAATACACTAGAAACTTCCTAAATTGTAAATAATAATAATAATAAAGACGTCTTAACGTTACCGGTATGTGAAAGGGAAACTAACGCTAGAACGAAATTGATTTTTGAACTGTAATATTAAAATTAGAATTATTTTCATTACAAACGAGAGAAAATATAATCCTGATAATATTATTTCTGTTAAAAATAAATATATTTGTGAATCCTTTTGGAAATTATTCGTGACCCATCAATTATTATAGTGAGCCCCCTCTCTAATTCACACTCACACCTAAGCACAAGGGTCGCTCAAGTATCACGTAAAAATTCAAGGAGAGGGTTTAATTTAAGCTTTGATTATTTCATCCAGTGATTCCGCCAGACCTTTCCCCTGGGGGGGGGGGGTGTTTGCCCAGCTTAAAAATTTTTGCTGTGAAAAAACGATAGAAACCGTACTTCACTTACACCCTCCCAATTTTCACTTTACACCCCCCCAAATTGAAAATCCTAGCGGAAACCCTGATTTAATCCGACAGTGGGGAGGGACATCAGAACACTGATTCGCGTACAAACATAGTGTAAATTTAAAGATTGAAACAGTCCTTTGGGCTACGAAATAACGATAATACATTATAACTGGAGCCCAGGGACTTCATCTGTGTTACCATATAGGCATCCGCCTGTTCATACTGATGGCAAGCCTGGAAAACCTTAGTCAACTTGGCCGGCAGCAGAACTCGAATTTGTGAGCCTCGTCATTGCCGTTCGGAAAGTTCGGAACAGTGTTAAAAAGATTAGCAGGTTACAGTTTTCGTGTTGACCATGCTGACTGAGGGTTTCCAGGCATTTCCTCAGTATCACCAGCGGAATGCTTATATAGTACCTTGAATATAAATAAGATCCTGGCGGCTGTTTTCTTTGTTCTGGATGAGTGCTCGCGGTAGTTCCTTAAACTTTTGAGCATAGTCTTACCTGTCTATATGGCCCATAAATGTAAATTACGTTTAAGCAAAACTCATAGACGCTGAAACCACAGGTAATAGACAGGAGACAGACAGCGGGCGCACACTTTCATGAATTTTCTATTCATTATTTGAGGACAAAAGATAATAATAATAATCCAACTGGAAAACAATGTAACCATGAACTAAACACATGCCTGCTTTACCCAGCTCCACTGGCCTGGTGGTCACGATCACTGACTCTCGATAAGCATTAGGTTGGAGACCCGCACACCCCGGCCATATGACAGGTTTTGCAGAGTTTTCCTCTGTCTCGGAAGCCAAATGCCACGATGGTACCTTAAATATAGGTCCTGGCCACAACCCCTATTTTGAAAAGAAATAAAGAACCAACGAGGCATGTTCCAAAATATGTATAGTAATTAATTATCAATTTTAGTCACTACAAAACTCTCATATAATGGATTTTAGAATCAAAAATTTAGGTTCCGAAGCGCAGCGAAGAAATTGGAAAAAGCTCAGGTTCGAGAAGCGACGCAAAAGAAACAGATTTTTTTTTGCACAAAAAAATCTTACTTTTAGAAGATTTCTATTTTTCAAAGATTACTACAACAATAATAACTAAATTTTATTATATGTTAGTACTAACCAGCCTCATAATTAAACTCTTTTCCTCTGTGACATGTGGGTTGTTTCGGCCCGTGTATTTACTCGTTGAAACGGCAAAGTTGTTGTGTTTCCTCATTGTTTAAAAATAACCGGGATCACAAAGCAAATGGCGCAGTCATTATTTATTCCTTTCACAAGTACTTTAATAGCCCTCTACACAATAACTAAAATAGTAGAATGTCATTAGGCTATGATAAAAGCAAGGTCGCTAGCTGACCCTAATAGGCGACTCAATGTGAGGGGACGTACAGTGACGTCACGGTACAGTTCCACATAGATGGCGCCATGAGCTACACATCCATGAATGGTATACATAATAAATTCAAAAAAAAACCTTGGATCGAACTCTTGAATTGGTTATGACCTTTCTTCCGGACTCTCTAGTCTTGAATTTGTAGGAGCAGCAGTGAAATTACGTGCAACGATAAAAATACATTAGACTTATACACGAGGAGGTAGTGCTGCCATCTTTTGTTGGAGATCGTTGCTTTACATTAACCTTAAGGAAATGAATATGAATGTAAGTTAAAAGAATTCGTTTATTATAGAAATTTTCTTTTAAAACGAGTTGTTTACTCGAGTTTGAGAAGATATTTATATGGAGAGGATACCTGGTGTAACTCGGAAGTAAAATGGAGGTCAGTTGCTTTCCCTTTTCTTTTATGAAACTAAATGATTACCCTCTTGCCCCTATTTGTTGTCAACTCATGTTAGAAACCCAGCTTTCTTAGTCAAGCGGTAATGACACAGACTTCGGATTAGCAATGGGTAGACACAGGGGTTCGAATCCTGCGGCCGACCATCCTGACTGGGTTTTTCCAGGGTTTGTCTGTTCGAGCAGATGAATTCCGCGATGGTATCGCCCTGGCCGATAACTTCCTCATCCTTTACCCTACTTTATCCTTTGGTGGCTAAATATGCCAAAAGGCCGTAAACAAATTCAGAATTAGGTGATCATGTTAAATACACCATGTCATGCATGCTTCAAAGCCTGCAACGAGTTTAGTCTGTACACAAAACATTGTTTATTATATCCTTCTTCATAAAGAAACACGTGGGTCAAACTGCAACTTTTAGGTCTCAGCAGACAGGAAGGAATAGCTGGTAAGTCTTACCATAGACCTCTATTATGAGGTCTATGGTCTTACATACTCGTACGTGCTCTGTCTATATCTGTCCGTCGATAACTTTCAACTCTGGAGCTACTAGGGCTAGGAAGGCGCTTGAGGTGTCGTTGGAAAGGTCTCGGAAAAACGAGGTCAAAGCCACATAGATCTGCAATCCAAGTGGGATCCCCCCCCCCCCTGTTTTTCGTTTTAAGTCAATCATTCACATTTCAGTGGAGGTATAATCAGAAATTACTTCCACAGACCAAAGTTAGTTTTATACTTGAATCGTGGATACAATTAATTTCTTCTTCTTCCGTTTCGGCCACAAAGATAGATGGGCGCCATTGCCACGTGTAGACCGGGTGGTGGGAACCGCTGGCCACCCCTTACGCCGACACTAATAAGATATTTTTTCTATGAGACAAGGGATAAAAAACGAAAACTATTGTGTAAGATAATGCTGATGAATTTCGTCACAGGTGTTAATTAATACTCTAAAAAATAATTTCTAATCCGATTAAAATTGTATCTCATTTGCCGTTGCAGTAGATCCTAAACCAACGATCTGGTGTCAAACTTCCTCTAGTCAGTCTTACCCGTGGAATTCGTAACCGCTATTACCTGTAGAACGGGCTACTCGATTATTACCTGCGGAAGATAATGTTTTCACTTTTGGATTCACAGAGCAGATATACTTTTTGTTTTTACTTTCATTACCTTTGAGACAGAAGAGGAACAGACCAGCACTATACAGGAAAAGTTTGGAGGAAAGAGTTACTTCCTGGAACTCAAAAGGTCACCCACGAAACTCTAGTTCAAAGGTATTCAAACAATGGAAACCAAGGACGCTGTGCGTCGCAATGTGGGAGATTACATTTAGACGTTAGTCCGTGATGATGCATCGACGTCTCATAACAGAACATGAAGTACTCATTCTCACATTTGGAATGTGAATGTCCATTGAATGTAAATATAACAGTTAATACACACTGCTGTAATTTGATATACCTTGATCGCTTCTCCAAATATCCGTAACTTTAGTAGCCCAGTGAAAGCTTCTGGTTTCCTAATACAACAGATTGTTTACAGTCTGCAGAAACTTTTTTTCTTGAATTTGGTATGGTGTCATACATCCTCATATCAAATTTGTTATCATATTTCCTCATGTACAACCTTACTCGAATGACATAAAGCACAAATTGCGACAACAATTCTTCATTTTAACACTAAATGTGGTAAGAACCTTCGAATGAGGATTTTCCACTGAAAGAAATAATTTCCTTTTGAAAGAAAAGCATGAAGTAATGTACGATATTCAGTAAACAGTTATTATATATTTATTTAGCATTAAATAAACACATTTATATATATATATACATACACATTTACAAAATGAAATATAATGTTTACAATGACAATGAATATGGACATGTGAACATTTATTTACTTTTAACAAATTACAAACAATAAGTATAAGCAATCATTTTCTCTTGTAATAAGTAATAAGGCTATTATAATTTTTATAGTAACTTAAAAGACCTTTGGAGACCTTCTGATTCACTGTTTGTGAAGATTTGATAACATGAATACTCCGTTGAAGGTTGATTGTTTCTGCAAATATGTTTTCTTGACATTTCCATGGATTTAACCTAATTTTATGAAGATAATTTATGGCTAAGATATCTTTATAAACATTTTGGATCTGTATACTTTTATTATGAAGATGACAGGCGATTACAAAAATGTAAGGCTTATATGAAAAGGATTACAATTGCAGAATAAACATAAAGGTATTGACGCCCATTGGCAAAACTAATTCTAATTAGATCTAGAAGTCATTACCGTAAACACAGCTGGTTAAAATGTAAACTGTTCTGTTGCCAACTGTATACTGAACTGATGCCACTAAAGATTTGTTTCATCAGCAATTGTTTCCCAAATCCAACTACACAGCATAAGTTTTATATTGTAACTCTAAGCTATTAAAAACTATGTACCGTACATAAAAGTAACTTTTACACCTCCCACCGAAAACTGAAAGAATAGCATATTTAACAGGAAAAGAACGTAGGACGATTTCCCAATTTCTTGACCCGAAATAGAGAAAAGCAACACTAAAGATGAACGTTCGATAACTTTGAATGAGGACTCAAAAGTTTCATCTTGAATGACAATGGAAACATAGTATAAAATCTTTAATTTCAATCATTAGAGAAAGTTGCGGATTATTGTTTGTCTGCAATGGTCCAAGTAGTGCAAATTTCAATCACAAATCCATAGGTTTTGTCCTGATTAATACATATTTAAGTACAGAAAATTTCTTGAAACAACGCCACATTTAGTCCTGCATTACCATCTGGTAAAGAAGACTCAATCACATACCATTAGCTTTATTGTACAGAGAAAAAAAGAGACTCAGTTACAAAGAAGAAAGTCACATGATGTCTGTAATAAGATAAAAAGAAGCCCAAAGCCATGAACCTAGAAATAACAGGATTTGCAATTACCAGTACTAAAGCATGCCTGAGTTGAGTGCCAAGCAGTTGAAATTTAACTAGCAACCAAATACGTATGTCTGTAATATGTATGCTATTGTGCAAATCCTGAGTTAGCTATTGCCAAGCAGAAACTCTTTCTTAGTATTTTCACATCTAAATCCCAAATCTCCTATCTAAACGTTTAAAATATCCCTTTACAAACATTGAAATTTCCCAGTGTGATTCAAAATTTCTCAGCAAACCCAAGAGAAATCCATTTTACAGTATATTACATATAAAATTAAAGAGCAGACTTTGTCTAATGTCCCCACTACAAGAGCGACGAATTTTGAGGCACAGAATAATCACCAGGCATGTTGTTCTTATTTAACCATAGGCTATTTCATACACAGCATTTATCCGAATAATAGTCGTGAATTTTGCCACATAAAAATGTAACCTACAAACGGCATGGGATACAAGTATGTCGAAATACATAAAATGCTTATAAAGTTTACAATCTTAGTAAGCAAAAGAGAAATTAGGCTCAGAGGTAAACGAATCGACAGTTTTGAATCCAGAAAACAATAAAATCAAGTAGAACAACAACAGATCAATATAAGATATAAAAGATTTTCAACCAAACTGAAACAGAAATAAAGGTTAGCAACAGAGAATAACCTAAAATGTGACTACAAATGAAATCCTGAGAGGTGAGGATAAAATAGGATAACCTAAAACGAAAACGACAAGAACAACTCCTCAACATTTTTATTTATTGGGAAGAAACCAAAATAGTTTATAGTATCATAAGGCATTCCTGCAAACTAACAATGCATATTTATTAATGAAAGTTGGAATCTTTGTAATCCAGTAGGGAAGGGAGCTCCTTCCAAGCACCTCGAAAAATTAAACCTCTACCAAACTTTGCCTCTCTTTGCAAAGTCAATTTACCTCTCCTTTCTGCTGGATTTAAAAAAAAATCCAGTGTACGTTCATCAAAATGCGTACAATTTAATGCTAATACTATCAAATCGGTTGGGTTAAGTACTGTTGGCTTAATCTAATCCGTGAACAGAAGAACTTCACAATTGTACATCACCCCTTCTATTTCATAAGAGTAATCACTGAAATAATGAACATGAAATGCTGACTACTTTCTATTTACATAAATGAGTATATAAATCCAAGTATTAATGCAAATATTAGAACACCACTACGAAAACAAAATACGTGGTAAAATACACTCGAGGCTACTTCATACTAACTTATTTGCAACCTTACACCTTCTTGTGTTACGCTCCTGCTTTTCTTGAAGACCAACAGTAACTTGTTATAAATTAAAAAAGAACGACGTTTGTTTTTTTGTTTCTTTCTCATACTTCGTATTGATATTGTCTCATTAATTTTTAGATTCAAACGATCTATTGGATCACAGCAGCTTTTTTATCCAGGCGCAGTCAAGTTATATATAGAAAGAAAATTTTGTGTCTTATTAGAAATTAGAAGCAGGCTACTGTGTTAAGTCAACTGTAGAGCCATCCGCCGAAGAATCTCAACTAGGACAAAGTAAGTAGATAGAGTAGAGCTGGTGCCACTCACGCTACCTAACACCCGCTCTGCCTTTTGTAGCTGCTATTTATGAAAATTTTCTTAGTCCCTGTTCGGGCGCCATGTAGAACTGAATACAAAAAGTATAGAAATGAAACAGATAAATACGCTAGAAATAAAAGTCAAGAAGAAAACTAAAGGTGTTCTCCGTTAGCATTACCAGAACCCTTATTTTTCGTCAATTTTGAAAAAGAAAGTGTTTTAAATTAAATTATAAGGTTGATCAAAAAGTTTTCAAACTTGATGAGTTTTCAAGTGTAGCGCACCACACAGTACTACGGACGATTCCTGCGACAGTGGCACCGCAAATTAGTGAACTGGAATACAACTGATTGAACCATTCGATTACAATTCGATACATTGTACTACCGTGCGGTGTACAGAAGTGTCCGATCTTTATACATCTTATCTATTGCCCTGGTGTTCCAAACGGCTGTTTAAATACGTAAGGTAATATTTCAGTGATAATATTATATATATAAGATCACTACTGATATTGATTGCGCAAGGAATTACTGTTTACAGGACATGATTAATAATTATCCACAGCCTTCTATTGGGTGACTTCAATACACTCTATTAAGCCTTTCGTTTCAGTATATGATAGTGGAAGATTATCCACATGACACTAGGCTCATTTACACACTTTCATTCTCACATGCAACATCACTACAATCAGTAATAAACGACATCTTCTTCATTCCTCTCATCTTGTCCTGCAACGCCCTTCGTGATCGAATGACTTCCATCGCCCGTCCGTTTAGCTTTCCTCAAAATGAGTTCTGAATTAACAGTCTTCAGGTCGTATGCCAAGCCGAGCCATGCACAGAAGTCGATGAAAGCTGTGGTAAGATTACCACTGTAGTTACCCAATTCAGCAGCTTTGTAGTCATAAGGGAAAGCGTGGTGGTAGTTATGCCATCCTTCACCCCACGAAGCCCATGACACGTATTTATTCTCTGTTGGCTGAATATATCTGAAATATACAAAAGATATGATTTATTACAATGTGTACAACATATGTTCTCTCCAAAGGCCAAACGATACAAACGACACTCATGATTTAAAGACGTTCGTGTTAATCTTCCGTATATAAACCGAAATATATATGACATAAAGCTTTCATACTTTGTACATTAAGATCCAACATTTCTTTGTACAATGACAGTTGTGTGTCACATATATTTTGAGTTATTCGAGGGTCATTTAAATTGAAGTGGCAACGCTGCTGTGATTCACTTGTTGTTTGTCCGGAAGACAAATGCCAAATGTAGTGTGGTCATGGACAGTGTAGCGAAAGTGTCGACGAGTTTGTGCTCCCGTATTACGGTGTGTGTGTGTGGTCAGTGGACACTGTTAAGGTAAGGTGGTGACACACCGCCCTAAACAATGTTTACCCGTGCAGAACAAAGTTTGTTCATCAAGTTTCAGGTGGCACGAGGTCAATATACAAGTAAGATTCACAAAGTATTACGTGAGGCGTGTGGTGACAGTGCACTGTCTTATCGGACGGTTGCGAGACGGACTTTGACATTCGAGGCGGCCAGTCAGCAGACAAAGAGCATGTTGAGGGCCGTATTCGAACGGTTATGGATCAACATGATGTAGAAGGACTGCGAACATTGCTCGAATGTGATCGGCAATTAACATGTGGTGAATTGACAATTGAACTGAATATTTCGTTTGTGTCAGTGTACCACATGCTAACACACTATCTCGGCATGCGTAAAATTGCAGCCAGATGGGTACCGCATGTCCTGATGGAGGTGGAAAGTGGCACCAATGGGAATTTGCACCCTTACACCTTGAACGTTACTCGCTGGAAAGTGTTGATTATCTGCACCACATTATTGCGAGTGACGAAACATGGGAGAGATCCTACGAACCAGAATTGAAACGTCAATCCAGTGAATGGCACCACCCGGCGTCCCCACGACCGAGAAGGTTTAAACAAGAATCAGCAACGGTGAAGGTTATGATGATAATGTCCTGTGACCATTAAGGCAGTGTCCTCTCACATCAAGTGCCACTAGGTTACCGTAAATGCTGCGTATTGTGTTTCGTACCAGAGTCACCATTTCCTGCGAGTATTGCCATGCAAATTACCACATGTTCTGCTGTATGCACGAATTCTGCTTCACGACAACGCCAGATGTCATACTGCCGAAGTGGTTATAGACTCTTTACGACTATGGGATGTATTGGAGCACTTGCCATATTCCCCGGATATGAGCCCCTGCGATTTTGATTTTTCCTCGAAAATGAAAGAACCACCTTTCCGTTAAATTCCAAGCATTGTTCGTGCCTTTGGACGCTCTCTGCCTTCTCACAAACGAGGCTCTCAACGGTATACAACGTCTGCCAGATATCTGGAAACGTCTTCACCACGCACACGGAGACTACAACGAGGGAATATAACCATGTTCACGTGTGTAACACATTCCATTTCATCTCCCAAATATGTTGCCATTTCAATCTAAATGATCCTAGTATATAAGAGATTACCTCCAACTTTATTAAATCGTCAATGTCGCTTGTATCTCTTGGCTTCTGGAGTTGACATATATTTACATTTATACAATTTAGTCGGATCATTGTAGATATCTTCAAGATAATTAAAGTTTGGAAACACAGTATCATATGTCGACTCCAGATGCAATGACATTGACAATTTAAAACAAGCTCAAAGTATTCTTTTATATATCACAAACAGTCATATTTTGTGCAAAGAAACCTTGGACCTTGATGTGTCCATGTATAAAATATGAAAAATTTATGACACTTATATTTCGGGTTATATATAAAAGATAATCTCGATTTTTTAATCGTCAATATTGTATCCTTTGGCTTAAAAATTATTGAAATGAATCTGAATAGAATTTGAAATCAATAGCTACTGTGTAACAAGTCATACAGGGTTGTCAACTCAGCGTATATTTTCAGAAAGAAATTTCGTCTTGCTTTTTACATATTTAGATACAAAGGAAAGAGTAAAATATGCTCTATCCCTTAATTTGTAAACTTTGGTACATATAAGTGGAGGGTGATCGTTTAAAAAATAGTTTCATGTTGAGTTGGCAACAATGTATAATTTCAGACAGTATAGTGACAGGTTGTGCATGACTAGAAATTTACATATTGATTGCTTAAATTAATTTGAAGAGGTTGTGGTACGTGTGGGTATTTACAGTATAGTCTGCACTAAGGAGGATTGTATATTCCCGGAAAAACGGGAAAGGAAAATTTATAACCGGAAACCGGGAAATTAAAAACGGAGTGTTTTTCCAGGAAAGATAAACTTTTGCGGAAAAGGAAAAATAGAAAATATCCGGATAGTGTATTTCTTTCTAGAAACCAGAAATGGAAAACGTCCGCAAAACGGATTTTTTCCCGGAAACCATTTTTTTTTTTTTTTTTTTGAAATGATCATACCTAGTCTTTATATAGGAAGCCCTGAATATCCTTCGCTTCTTACGTGAGTATGTCTAGCTCTCAGCTGCTAAAAATCGTGAAATGAAAACTCGGAAGAGTATGTCTCTGACGTAATACCACCAACTACACTGCAATGCCATCTATGAGAGTTTCAAAGCGTTGCCTTGCAGGTCGGCAGCTTGTCTAGGGACTAGAGCGGAGAGTCAAGGTTCGGTTTCCGGACAGACTGAAGAATTTTTTCTTTCTTCTTCACAATAATACCAGTTTCTCTTCACCACTTATGAATAATTGCTACCTTTTGTTCCGTTTTGCATTTTCAACAGCTTAGACAATTTACGGAAATAGCTTAGGGTAGGTAAAGTCAGGTTAGATTTCTCTTTGATTGCACGGAATGCAAACACCAATCACCT
Source organism: Lepisma saccharinum (assembly GCA_022664845.1). Classification (NCBI taxonomy): domain Eukaryota; kingdom Metazoa; phylum Arthropoda; class Insecta; order Zygentoma; family Lepismatidae; genus Lepisma; species Lepisma saccharinum. The sequence continues at coordinate 12,812 of JAGDQP010000850.1, forward strand.
TTAAACGCCAAAAAAATGCTCACTCTCTGAGTATAGTAAGTCCATTTGCATAGTTCCATTATGAACAGAAGGATATGTATTAATTTGAATTTGTTTATGGCGGTTAGGCATTTTTGCCTCTGGCCAAGATAGAAGAGGAGAGAGTGGGCAAGGTAGTGACCTGGAATTTCTCGATATTCGCCTGATGATCAGACAAAAAACCCTGGAAAGGCTCAGTCAGAACGGTCGTGCGCAGTGTTCGAAACGACGTGTCCAACCGTTGCCGATCGAAAGGACGTGACGTGTCCGCTTGGACCTCTGCCAGCAACTTAACTTTTGGTATAAATTTATCGTTTTTACATATAGATTTTATCTTAATGTCAAACTTTTACAGAGCTACTCTCATGTAAGTATGACCATAGACATCATAATATATAGACTTAGCACGTTTTCCTGTTTCTGCCTGCCCTGAAACTAATAAGTTTTTGTACAGGAACACGTGATTTTGGGTCAATGTCACAGTTACCTAGCGAATGAATTTAAAATCACGTGCTCCTGTTCAAAAACCTATTAGTTTTAGCGCAGACAGAAATGGAGAAGCGTGCTAAGTCTATCTGTTATGAGGTCTATGGTATGAGGTTTGGCAACCACGGTTGTTTCATAGTCACTTGCCTTTTTGGGTCTGTTTTATTAAATCCACCTTTAACTCTCTCCTATATTAACATATGTGTGTGTCTCTTTGTACAGATCATCTGAGATTCATGAAAATAGCTGTCATACCATAGCCCATACGCATGTTTAAAGATCTTAATTCAATTTTCCTTTCAATGGGCCAGATCTAGTGGCTTCCATTACAGTCACGGTTAAGAGATAGATATACAGTTGTAATGGAAAGCCATGCAGATTTTCAGCTAAAAGAAACTTCAGCTATTCTTCAGGGCACGTGTTAATTTCACAAATTTCATCAAATAAATCAAAGTTGTAAAAATGTATGGTTTGATCACCGTCACCAGAGAAGATGGAGTTCAGAAGTAATCAGTGACATTCACGAATAAAAGTCCGAAGTAATCTTTTATAAATAACCCGAAATATATGCGACACAAAATTTCATGTTTTTTTTTTTTTTTACAAGCAAGCCTTAATGTATCCTTATACAAAATATGACAGTTTTCTGTCACTTGTATATCGGGTTACATACACATTAAATTTAAAGAGCAGAATTCCGCTTAATTGAGCGGAATATTTAATTTTTTGAGAGCGGAAAGAGGAAGTGACTTTTCATCAAAGAAAAGATTATAAATTTCCACTCGAAAAAAAAAATGGGATCTATAGTAGTCCATATGGATGAGAACGTAGACAGAATATCTTTCAGGTAGATTTCCATCTATTGAACACGAAAACAACGCAATAAAATATTGAAAATGTAGAAAGTTAGAAAAAAAAGGGGGGGGGGGCATTTATTCATAAGTATTAAGAAAGAAAACTTACGTATTTGTGAATGAAATAAACTTAATTTTGGGGAGATTTGAATCCGGTAGCTTCTGGGTAACTACTCAACGCCTTAACCCTCAACCAGCCGACCAACTGCGAGAGTACGCCTTCGAAATGGTTCGTTTCGTCTTGTCAGGTACTTGAAAAACAAACTCAAAGATATCTTGTACATATCTTACTCCTAACGTCTTCTGGTATATATTTTTTGTCACGGAGAAAAGTTTTCAGGTCTTCTGTTGTCATTTTTTTAACTTAACACAACGCGATTAGATTTCACAGCATGGTTTCGTCTTACGATAATCTTATCAGTAACAATTGGTGGAGATCAAAGTTCACTACTAGCCATGATTCATTGTGAATCACTCTAAAACGATGAGAAATAAACCACTCTGAAAAGATGAGTCCTGGAGTCTTCTTGAATCGACATATGCGAGTATAAAGAGAAAAGAATGAAGTCTTACTTACTTGTCGTATGGCTTATTCCCCCACATATGAGCAGCGCTGTTGACAAAGAAAGCAATATTTAATGTTGAAACATGTCGGAAGAATCCCGGGAGCATGATGCACACTATGAAGTCCTCCTGCCACATGTAATATGGGAACAAAATTGGAACAATCAGCCACCAAATTGCGCCGATGATAAGGAAAAATCTGTTCAAAAAAATCCAATAACAAAATTAATATCATAATAATAATAATGTTTATTTAGTTGCTGGTAACAGATAATTAGCAAGAACACAGCACTTTGTCATATGACATGTGGTGTAATTATTAATTTTACAATTAGGAATGGAAACTATAGTATAAGTAAACTGTACAAAGGTATATTAATTACATGGATATATACAAGATCAGTATCAAATTTATTAAACGATGTTATCATCCTAAACTTAATTGTTTTCTGGAACAATCAGTTAGATATTTTTTTTCGTGTTCTGACTTGGAACTCTAAATGTTAAATTTTGGAGAACATGTTCTTCAAACATTTCATGCAAACACAGCATCAGTTGTTACTTTTAATCTCTTCCAGAGAATCAATATTTCAATATTTTCAAAACTGATAATAATGGTTGTAATGCAGTAACTTGTTTTCGAATCATGAAGATCTTTAGAAAGCATTTCTTGTACAGATTCTATAATTTTGGCAACAATCCTTGTTATGCAACTCCATACATGATGAATTCAATCTTCGGTTTCACCAACATTTTATAGAATATGATAAACCCGTCTGAAAACATATCACTGACTAAAAAGTCCTACGCGCTTGCGAATAACAAAAGTAAAAATAATACCACTGACAACTGGAGTAGTTTTACAATAACTGAAATATTATTTACACATCATATTTGACAGAAAATTGTGAAAAAATCTAATATCTAAAATTTTGAAAAAAAAAAAAAAAAAAAAATCAGGATAAGAAAACTGTGGCATAGTACTATTTTGCCCAGAGCTCTTAATATATTAAAATTGAAGACCTCCCTGCAAAAATCGGCCAAGTCCATTTCTGTTTTGTAACTGCTATGGCGCAAAATCCCACAATGAGGGAAGCCCAACCCTTCGAAAGGGATCTTTCACCCTAGCCTCGAATCGACTTCCAGCCTTGGATATTCTCTTACGGGAGGGAAGGGGGGGCATGAATGTAGTTACATCTCTGTTTGAAAGATCACATGTTACTTACATATATTTTAAAGTATTCCCCATCTTTGAGTGATTTAAAAAAAAACTCCCTGTTGTTCAAAACGAAATTTTGGTCTAAAATACTCATTTTTGGACTTAAGCGCTTCTTGCAGCGAGGTTTTCAATTCAATATCCTATTTTTAGTCATATAAACTTTAATAGTCATATGAGAAGTCTAGAAGCCAAAGGTTACAAGTGACATTGACGAATAGAAAAAATTGCAGGTAATCTTTCATATATAACCTGAAAAAATTGTGACAGAAAACTGTCATATTTTGTACAAAGAAATATGACAGTTTTGTGTCAAATATACGGGTTACTAATAAAGTATTACTTCGAATATTTTTATTCGTCCATGTCACGTGTATCCCTTAGCTTCGGGAGTCGACATATACGTCATGTGTTCTTTGTAAACCGGAAGAAGTAAGAAACTTTGGCTTCGGGAGTCGACATATACGTCATGTGCTTTTTGTAAACCGGAAGAAGTAAGAAACTTTGGCTTCGGGAGTCGGCATATACGTCATGTGTTCTTTGTAAACGGGAAGAAGTAAGAAACTTTGGCTTCGGGAATCGACATATACGTCATGTGTTCTTTGTAAACCGGAAGCAGTAAAAAACGTTGGCTTCGGGAGTCTACATATACGTCATGTGTTCTTTGTAAACCGGAAGAAGTAAAAAACATTAGCTTCAAGGTAAGATGCTCTTCAAGTGTATTTTTTATATAAGAAAGAAAACTCCTCTTACCTTTTCTGGATCATGATAATTGGATTAGCTTCCAGGTCGCTCATGTCAATGGTTTTGCCCTTTTGCTTCACTTCCGGGAGTTTTTCCATCATCAACCAGCCAATATGGGAGAAGAAGAAGCCACGATTAGCGTTATGAGGGTCTGCATCGGTTTCACTGAATTTGTGATGGGTTCTGTGATCTCTCACCCACTCATAAATGGTGTTCTGCAATATGCAATAAACACAAAGATATAGCTTTATATTTACACTAGCTGATTACCCACCCATTAGGGCGGGATGAATGAAATACGTTGGCAACACTCAAAACAGGGAATACTTTCAAGATGAGAGCGCAACACTGTCTCAGTATGTAAATGCCAAATTTATTGCATATGTGTCTGGTGGTATTGAAGCATTTGTAACACTGCATTTTTGAAATTTGTTGGCAATATTGACAACTTCAGCTCCTGCGGCGCCCTCTGAGTACCTCTATAACCAGTTTCTGTACCTAAAATCAAAGTATGCTACATATACGTCCAATAGCATGGAATTAATTAGGGGAACTATTTTCTTAAATTGGTTGGCAACACTGACAACTGGGACGCCTGCGTTGCATGCAGGGGTGCCCACAAGGGGGGCTATGATGCAAGCTGCGTCATTGAAATATTTGGGGGGAGGGTAAAAATCTATAAAAATCTATTTGAGGGGGGAGTTATAAAAATTAATCGAAAGGAAGAGTTCCTTTTTAGGGAAGAGCAACTCCGGATAACAGAGTGCATAACATTTTTCTTTTGTCCTTTAGACTACGATATTGACCAGTTTGTTCAATGGTTCAACGGTCTTCAATTTGCATTTATGAAAGTATTGATTATTAATTTCTCATACTGATGATAATTTTTCGAACGTATAGATGAATTTTTCATAATGAGATATATTTTCCCACAGAAATAGAGAACTAGAGGTCGCCTTTCCCCGCTGTTTGAAGCTGTAACAGATCGGAAAGCACAGCGCAGTACCTAGAATGGATCAACCGATCACGTCACGATGCAGTGCCGGATCTAGAAATTTTCCTATGGGGGGGAGGGGGCAAAGTTAAATTTTGTCACCCTTTTAAATAAGTCACGTTTATAAAGAGACAGCGATTAAACTTTCGTGAGAAACCGAATCTGTAGTGTAAGATTTTGTGAGCATAAAGGCATCTTTTTCCAATTATATTAATAAGTGATTATGGCAACTTTGATACCGATATGTTCAAAAGTTTACAATCAATTTGAAAAATGCATTATTGAAAAAGGTGAGAACACTGACAACTGAGGCGCATTACCGGAACCGGAATACATCTACGCCCTGGTCCAGTAACTGAGGAACAAATATGCAGAATTTGATGTAAATCAGTGCCGATAGATTTTGGAACACTGTTTTTTTTTTGATTAGTTGATAACACTTCCACTGGTTTAAAATATCTTTATGACCCGCTCCTGGAACTAAGAAACACGTATGCAAAATTTGAAATCAATGCACCCATGTACATTTGTATAAGTAGGGGACAGACAAACCCTTTATTTTATTTATAACAAGATTTAGAATGGTGATTTGAACTCGGAAATAACCCACAGAATGCAAGAGCGATGGCGAAAGTGGAAGAAAGTAAGTGATATTTTTTTGCGACCGCAGAATCACGGTGAAGAATAAAGGGATGATTAACAAAACAGTGGTTAGACCAGCAATGATGTGCGGAGCAGAAACATGGCCAATAAGCAAAGCACAAGAAAAGAAATTAGAGGTTAAAGAAATAAGAATGATACGCTGGATGTGTGGGATAACAAGACGAGAGAGAGAGAGAGAGAAATGTGAGAGTAAGAGATACAACCAAAGTTGTAGAGATATCTAAGAAGATACAAGAAAAAAAGATTGCAGTGGTATGGGCATGTAATGAGGAGAACAAATGACTATGTAGTCAGAAGAGTGATGGCAATGGAGGTGGAGGGCAAGAGAGCTGGAGGAGGCCAAGGAGGAAATGGATGGATAGGGTTAAGAAGGATCTCGGGGAGAAAGGTCTGTCAGGGGAAGAAGTTCAGGACAGGGCTTTGTAGAGAAGACTCATCAGAAACGTCGACTCCACGAAGGTGGGTAAAGACGGAGAGAAAGAAGAAGAAGAAAACTTCACAGAATTTGATCTTTATTTTTCTTGTACGCAACTCATATTTTTTGTTAAATAAACATGCATAACCAGTGTTTCTTAAGATATATTTTAGGGAGATATCCCCTAGAGTCTTCCACTCTTGCGAAGACGAGAAGTAAAGATCATTTTACATACCCAGGAAACATAAATTTTAAAATACAAATACATACAATTAGCAATATTTTATATCATAAAGCTTAAAAGGTTTCTTTTTAAAATAAAGCAAAAACGAAGGCTCCTTAAATAACATCTTTTAAATAGGCACCCAGTGGAACCTATACTGACTCAACAGTTGAATAGATGCAGATGAATAAGAATTTAATTACCTGTCCTGCAACCGTAAACATAGTTGCAAGTAGCAATTCCAGAGGCCATTTTGCTTTGTATGTTCTATGGGCCCAAAGTCTATGGCCACCTGCAGTCACTCCTATGCCACAGAATATCATCAGAAATATGGCTAAAAAAAGGAAAAACCAAGGGAAAATGTCAAATTTTAATGTAAATTAAAACAAAATAATTCACTACTCTACGTAAATCTTAAATTTAGTTAAATTAATTATTACTGCTTCACAAAATATTCATCTTCCAAGCTGCGATCTTGGAATTTCAATTAAAACACTATACCAAGGTCATTTAACCAAAGATTCGTTTCTTCTGAAGACCTTTTATAAATAAAATATATTTTAAACAAGCGCAAATAGGTTCATACAGGCTTTTCCCCACGATTTTTCGTTTAGGGAGGGGCAGGGCATTGACATTATCAGGGGCGGGGAAGTAAGAAAAGTTTCTATAACCTTCCCTCAATATAGTTAGGAAGTTATATATTATAAAGCTCATTGCAAACTATTTCTGGCAGGCAGCAGCCAAACAATATACTTCGATGGAAAATGTCAATGAATCATAAACTATTAATTTTCTTAACAACAATATGCATTTAAATGGATCACTAAAAGTTAAGGACAATTGCGTACATCAGACTATTAGTTAACGTTTAGACGAAATTAGTAATGAGGTATACGACACGAATTACTTTCAAGAGATACGCGTGAACAAAATTAACATATAAAAACATATTCCTATTATCTTTTATATAATATTTAAATAACAACGTTTTATTTTAATATTGAATTTCGACTGGGTCGAACATGCTGTTCACTGACTAACATTTACGGCCAACTTCAATTTCACTTATCACCAACACTGTAAGATATAATAATGCTAGAAGCCATGGCTGTCCTACTATTCTGGGGCAGTGAACTGAAGGTCGCAGTTATCGTGAAAGAGTTAAAGGTCTTGAAACTCTTTATGCCATTGGTATTACTGCAAGTTGTGGTTTTGTATAGCATAGCGGGGATCTATATTTCGATCAGAGAGAACTATATCGATCAGATGAGAAACCAGGTCAATACCGTCATAAGCTGCAATATTTTTCCCAATGGTACTTCAGTCATAGAGTGATGGCTGAAAGAGAATTTCGCAAATCAGAATCGTATTGACCTTTTTTGTTTGCTTCTCTGATCGATATGATCAGATCCTTGATCGAAAATGATCCGCGCTACCCTACATGTACTTCTAAGTGCAAAACTAAACCTTCCCTATAAAGCGATCTTGTAAACTGTGTCAATATAGATACACTTAAAGCAGAAATATCCATAAACTTACCGGAGCTGAATGATATCTTGAACAACATACAAGACATGAAGATTGGACAACACGAAAACAGTGAAGAGAGAAGTAAAATAACGAGGCCGACCCCATCGAGAAGTCCTCAGCAAGCCAGTAAGGGAAAAGATGGTCGCTCTTGGCCAAGCTATAGGTTGACAGGTGACCAAGAAGAAGGTTTCAAAGAAAATGAGCAAGCTGTTATACATGTAGCACTTTGCCCAGCTCCACAAATCAGAGATCAGGATAAGATAGCATATCTTAATAAAGCTCCAGAAACCTGGCTTGAATTTGGTTCAGTTCACCAAAGCACCAGCCAACTTCGTAGATAACATCACAGCTATTCCGCAAAGGGCGGAATTAAGTATCAACGAGGAGGTTACCATCCTCTGCAGATAGTTAGTACCGAAGGTGGAAGAAAAGTTGGAATTCAATATGAATGAGTGTAAAGCCCGCTTTGGTTCGGAGCCTACAAAGGAATAGTCTAACGCTCATATTGGACTTCGCGCTGGACTTCCTGAAAAGAAATCTATAAGCAACCATTAGGACTCCAAGAAAGAACAGACTTTTCACTCTGCACCACACCTAAACTGAATACTTTAACTCTCATTAAACCACGAAAAAATTCAGGCATAACCTGGATAGGCGTTAGCAGAGGGCACTACATGAGATAAAAGCAAATATAAAGAAGTACAAAGTGGCCCTCACAAAGTCAAATGGTAGCGATTTGGAACCAGACATATCGTCCATGGTATACGATAGCATACTGGTCATCTACAGAAGAAGATGGTAGTACTCCTTAAAATCAGAACAAAACAAAACAAGAGAGACATGCAATAAGCAAACTTGAATCAAGATAAGACATCATTATCAAACACTCGGACAAATCAGCGGAGTGCTAGCCACCTTAGAAAAACAAGGCTATGAAGAAGATGCATTGCTACAGCCGAAAAATTAAAACAAAGTTGAAAAGGAAAATAAAGGCCAATTAGGGAAAGAAATAGACCTGAAAGTAGACTTTAAAGGGAAAGCGGAAAAGCAAGAAACTTGTACAGAAATCCTCTAATGGAGTCCGTAGCAACCTACCTGGCGAAAGATGTACATAAAATATACACATCAACACATAAACAGAGTAAGTATCTGTTTATGTAGTAAATTGATACCTGACAGGATGTGTACTCATAATGCACACAAAGTGTGTACAGTCCTATCAGATGTAAACATAGATAAAAAAAACTATCGTCGGTAGTGAACAAGCACGGTGAACCGACAGCCACACAAAGAACTTGTATATACATACGAGTTAGATACATTGGAGTTTGATCCACTACAGTCGTCAACGAGACAAAAGATTTAGCAGTGGCATCCTCAATTTGGAGAATCTATTATCAAGTGTGAATGGAAGGCTCGGGCTCCAAGCCTCGCCCAATACTGTGAAATATACAGAAATCGACGTCGTGATTGCTGAGTCTGAGTTGCTGAACCAAATCGTAGATCACCTGTGACGCTATGCAGCGGTTCGCGCCAGATTTAATAAGGCCAGCCAACAGTTATTCGAACAGCAGAGGAGATAAAAGACCTGCCTTCTGGACAAGTTTTCTCTGGACTTGGAGATCGCTCGTGCGAGATTTACTGTCTCTGTAATAACTGTGATGCCCATTCTTACGTTTTTTTAGCTTTATAGTGGGATACTAGCTTTTCATTGATTTCATGTGATTTGAAAAAAGGACTTAAATCAAGTGTCTTTGACAATATTCCGCCGATTAAATTGCTTTTCAAACATTACTTATATAACTTAATATCACAAGAAATGAACAAATTTATGTGATATCACCCCATTCAAGAAATTTCTGTTTATTTGTACGATATAGCAGACGAGAATATCATGTCTCACATAACGAATAAGTTTGTCTTTCCAGTTTGAAACTAACTCAATATAATTTTAAATGAAGAAATGTATGAAGGAAGAGGGGGGCGGGGGACGAACAATCTTAACATTTCCATGAAATTAGTCCTTCTTGACTTGAAAGTATTCCAAATGAAGTACTCACTCCAAAGATTGGTATATGCCATGGCAGTGCCAAACATCATGGTAAAACCCCATAAACCGAGGACATGCGCCATTCCGATGTAGAAGACATTGGACCAAACAATTTTCTGACAGCTATAGTCCGTTCTTTTGGGAACGTCCATTTCTGATAGGGTAGTATTGCCTGTTGTAGCATCTTGCACAGGATTCACTGGACTGTTTGGCGGCATCGTCTACACCAGCACCTAGAAAGAAGAAGAGAAAAGGACTTAATAAATCTCGTTTCTAATGTTTCGTTTTTAAATTATTATTATAATTTTAGATCGAACATTTTTGAAGACACTCAGCTGGTATATGAACACTCCGCCATTTTTTTTCATACGAGATATCACTGGTTAACCCTCGATGTACCAAACTTCAGACTCATTAACAACTGATATGCTCTCTCTCATATATATATATATGAATGAGCTCCTGCGTAGCCTAATCGGTAGCGCGCTCGACTTCAGTGCGAGCGGTCCCGGGTTCGATTCCCGGTGGGGCCTAAAAAAATTTCGGTGTTGACCCAGCATCGTGAGGATAATTGGGGAGCTGCTGTGAATAAAATACAGTGGCGATCACAGTGAGAGCTTCGACTCTCCTCTCCCAACCCGTCTGGTCAGCGTGGGAGCAGTAGACTAACTCCTCCCTTCGGGGAGAGGCCTCATCCACTAGTGGATTGAATATGGCTGTGATTTATTATTTATTATATATATGCCCTCTACTAACCACAAAAAGTTTAGGGAGCACGATATGTACAGGGTGGTAACTTAATGCACCGACGAACTTCAAAGAATCATAGTACTTAAAAAATATGGAAAGAAGTCTTTGTCACCGAGATGAAAATTCTGCCGCGTCTCGGAGCTACAGGCTGGTGAAAGCGTGGGTAAAGAGTTTCAAATTTCCAACATGGCTAACAGTAGAGCTGGTATAGTACGCTATCGTCAAATATTTCAAACCTGTGATATCCAAAAAGTATGTTCCATAATTTGGTAATGGGTGCGCAACTGATTTCTCGAAGGAAGTAGACGATACCTAAGGAGGGGTGGGGTGGGGTAGGGGTGGAGACATTACGTCTTTTTTAAGAGTAAAGAGTAAAGATGATATATGTAATCCCCACAATCCAACCAAGCAGTAACATCTCTCTCAATCATAATAAATAAGCGAAACGTTCGCTGAATATATGTAATTCTTTATGGGATTCTAACTCTGTATTGTTATGCAGCCTTGCATTTAAAACAATCTTTACACATATAGAATCTTTATGGGATATCCACTTGGCGAAAATGAATTATTTTTCCCTGCTAGAAAATCGTCCCATTCATGCTCATCTCGATTCCCTTTAATTTCAGAGAATTTCTGGCAGTCCACTGCTTCCTTTGCCGACTCACATTGTGCAATTTTGGTATATGCATTTGCTCGTGAAGGCAAAATAAAGTTGTTTTTTTTTTTGGATGGTAACTAAAAACACATCATTGATCTGAAGAACTTTACTTGTTGTTAATCTTATAAAGGAAAGTTGTAACATGCGTTAAGCAGCTTATCGCGCAACGTAATATGTAGTGTAATGGCTACATATTTGGACTTTCAATCTGACGACCCGGGTTCGATTCCCACTCAGGAGCAGTCTTTTGTATCAAATGAGGGCTGCAACTATTATATGAGAATCGAATAAGAAATTCATTTCCTGTTGATGAGACACGGAGACAAGATGCATCACTGACGAGGATCAGATAATAAACAGCGTGTATGTGTTTATTAGTATAAAAACCCTTTCGGGGTAAAGGGAACAGTGACGCAAGAATATATCACTTATTTTGTAATGCTGTATGTTTAAAAAAAAACATGTGCATAGTCTTCATACAAAAGATCGATTTTGAACCATGGTAGGCTCCGTATCTCGAAAACGGTAACTCCTATAAAAAAAAAAGTTTCGATTTCCCCGCAATTGACCCCCAAAACCCCCTGGTACCAACCATTTGGGGCTAATACAAAAATACAGACAGGAATGACAGAGAAACATTTCTATCATTTGTGAAAATTCTGTGATTCGGCTAAAAAATGGTCGTAACTTTTGAACCACTTCACCGAGTTTGCTGTGTGATACACCGTTTGAAAGGTATTGAAGCGTAGGTTAAGACTGCGCAAGTTTCGGCCGCCTATATCGTCTGAGGTCAGTGCTATCATCAGAAATGTGAAATTTTGATATATTTTTCGCACCGCCCTAGGGAGGTCCTACCGAACCATTTTTTTTCTATGTCTTAGTATGGCAAAGCGCTTTCAAATGCAAGTTCAAGCATTAAAATTGAGCTTATAGTTCGCTAGATCCGAAACTAGCTGTATACTTTCGTGTGCCGCTAACAGACTCGTTTGTCAGCGTCACTCGAAGAACGGTAGTTCTTCGTGATCTATTATAATAGCCACTCCATAAAGGATGTTTGTTTACCCTTTATAGGAAACATTTGACGTGCATGAGCGAAATAAAAGTCTATATTTAATGTTAATCGATAGCGCATGGACACAATTTTACAATAAGGTAAAGTACAGTAATGTGGGTGGCCTAACAACACGGCGTTGAAACGCACAAGTTGTTTTTTTATGTGACGTGTACAAACATATTATTACTACGTTACTTCCGGCAATTCTACTTGGAAAGGACTAACCTAATTTAAAATCATAAGAAGATTAAAGCACGAGTAAATATTTTAAAACCATGTAATTTGTGCCTTAATGATAGGAAGTACGAAACTAGTTTCTTTTTCTGCATTCCCCCCTTTCTATTTCGCTTTAGCACATGCCTCGCATTATGAGCTCACATTGACATAGTTATTAGAAGCAAGAACGATTCTCACCAGTCTGGTCATTACCAAGGACAAACAATCCTCTGTTTCATTATTCCAATTTGAAGTAAATCTAGCAAGCAACCAGACAGGTTTTACTTCTTATTGTCTGCAAAATTTTATAAATGTGTTTGTATGATTGATTGTGTATTTGCAGTGGAAGAATATTGGAGTTACCTTTAAGCCCAATAATTATACGAAGGCCAAGGTCAATTGCTTTTGGTTCTGTAGTAGTTGTTAATTTAACTAACTCTATGGCTTATGGAACTCGCAAGTTCATTGCCGCAGTAACAAACGTTCGCCATTGGATTCTAGCCTGGGCAATATCAAGCCAGTTTTCATCACGAACACCTACTTCTCGAAGATCTCTTCTAATATTGTCCTCCCTACGAAGTCTCTGTCTTCCCAATGATCTTACATCCGACCTTCCAACCAGGATACAATATCATCTTCGTTTTTCCCCTATCCGAGCTACATGACCTTCTCACCTTAGTCGTCGCGATTTCATTATTTTTACAATATCTGGTGTATTGTACAGTCTGTGGAGTGCATCATTATGCAGTCTCCTCCATTCTCCAGTCATCTCGTCCCGTTTCAGCCCGTATATCTTTCTCAAAACCTTATTTTCAAACACACGTAATTTATGTTCATCTGCTAGCGTCGTACTCCAACTTTCGCAACCGTAAAGTATTACCGGCAGATTAAAAGTTCCGTATATTTTCAATTTCAATTTTCTTGATATTAATCGCGATGTTAGAATTTATTGAACTGAATATAAATATGCGTTCCCCGATACTAAACGACTTTTTATTTCTTCCGTGACCTCATTTTTGCTTGTTACATATGCTCCCAAGTATTTAAATTTGTTTGCTTTCTCTATGACCTCATCCTAATTCTTATGTTTTTATTTCCTTCATTCCCTGTGTTTCGGCTTGTTATAATGTATTTTATTTTATCTGTGTTTACCTGTAGACCTATCTCATCGCACGCTTCTACTAAGACATCGGTGTTGCTTTGTAGTGCATCTATATCGTCCCCTATTAAATCTACATCATCCGCGTATACGAATAGTTCATTCAAAACATTCTATGATAGTCCCTTTTTGTCCTCTTTAATTTTTAAAATCGCATATTCTAACGCAAAGTTAAATAGTAGTTGTGTCAAGGCATCGCCTTGTTTCAATCCGTTGCGAATCTTGAAGGAAGCTATCTGACATATTATTACCTACCCGTACTCTGCTTATGGAGCACAAGTTGAACTATTTTTTTAGCAACTCCAAATCGTATCAGGATACTGTATAACTTTTCCCTTTTGTTAGAATCATATGCTTTCTTAAAATCAATGAATATCTGAAGAAACCGTCCCATTGTAATCCCCATTTCTTCTCCAAAATTTGTCTCAAGGAGAAAATCTGGTCCAACGTGGATCTATTTCTTCTAAATCCACATGGGTGATCTCCAATTATTTCATGTACGTATACACTTAGGCGTGTTAACAGAATATTACTTAATACCTTGTAACAAGTTGGAAGTAACGAGATTCCACGGTAATTGTTACAATCCGATTTATGGCCTTTTTTTGTAAATGGAACTATTATTGAGGTTTTCAATTCCTTTGGGAGCTCCTCCTTTCTACATATAGCACTTGTCAATTTATGTAGTTCCTTGATTAGTGCCTTTCCTCCTGCTTTAATTAATTCGGCTGGAATATTATCTATTCCTAGTGATTTGAAATTTTTCAATTTCTTTACCGACATTTCGATCTCGATCTCGATCTCGCTAGGTTCGGGAATCCACGGTTCTTCGGTATGGATTTCAAATTCCTCTGTTTGTTCCCCGTTGTGTACATTAAGAAGTTTGTCTAAATAACTTTTCCACACATCGACAATTTTAGTCGGATCCGCCTGAAGATCTCCACGTTCATTTCTAATCATTCCTAGCATCGGCTGGTAATCTTTTCTTAACGAGTTTACCCTTTTGTATAGATTTCCAAGATTATCCTAAATCACACAATGTTAATGCCGGGATGGTGCATTCGCAACTAGGCCCTGGCCGATTTCGTTCCCACATCCTCACCCCATTCCCCTTCCGGCCTGAGCCATAGTTGCCTTGAACATGTACGTAGACTACCAATTACAAATGCCTTTGTACGACTCCATTCTATTCAAGAAAAGAACTTCAAAGAAATGCGTGCCTAACCAGAAAACAATGAAAACAGTTTATGCTATGAACTTTCGGAGTAAGGCGTCACCTGTTTCCCGCCAATCACGTGGCTTTGTTCTTGACAGTCAAAACTATCCTATTCAAGTACATGTCTAATACTCTGTCATGGAATTTAGCCTGATCCTAATCTCTTTCCTGACTAGATGATATTATTTTTAGTCTAAAAAAATATTTTTTTTTTCCAAAGGACTTGCACCATCTAAACGTGACAAATTACACGACATTTACATTAAATCTTTTAGAATGACTAGTTCTTTCAAACCGTACAAGTTTTGTATCTAGGGTATTAGTTATGAAGTTTCACTACGGTGAGTATCTTCCCTCAATCCACTTCAGTTCGATTTTTATAGTTGTATAATCGAGGACAAGACTAAACGACCTTGAATCCTATAGAAAACGTCAAGGGTCGTTTTGTGTTGTCTTGAACTATACACAGTAGTCGAATTGAAAGGGAGCGCGGTGGAGTACCATCCACTTACATCAAAGAAATGAAAGTTAGTTCGTGAAACGAAATAAATGAGTCCAGAAGCTAAGGGATATAAGTGACATTGACGAAAAAAATTTTCGAGGTAATCTTTAATATATAACCCAAAATATATTCGACACTAAACTGTCATATTTTGTACAAAGAAACCTTGGACCTTAATATGTCCATGTACAAAATATGACAATTTTTTGTCACATATATTTCGGGTTATATATAAAATATTACTTCAAACATTTTTTTCGTTAATGTCACTTATAACTTTTAGCGTTTGTAGTCGACAAATAATCTAACATCATATAACTTTGATGTTACTTATGCATTTACTGCTATCGAATATCACCTAAAGCTTGCGTGCTAATTCAACTTTAGAGTTAAAAATCTGTAATTTAATTCATACATAATGTGTAACTTTTAAGTTCATGTTATGTTCTGTCTTTTTTATCTTTTATGATAGAAAAAACAACAGAAATGGAGCCGCACTAGGGATGTTTCGAAGTCCGTAATCAATTCCGGAATTCAGAATTACTTGAATTTCGGAATTCCGACATTTCGAAATTCAGACTTTCAGAAATTCCATAATTCCAGATTCGTGACATTCCGATTCGGGAATCCTGATTTCCATTTCGAAGTATTCCGGAATTCCGAACACCCCCTAGACCCCAAAGCTACCATTAAAACTGAGTTCGAATATCCCAACCATGAGATCTGAAGTAGTCAATATTTTGTGAATTCGACCAATAGTTGTACATTTAATTTATAAGATTGTTTAGGACATTAAAGAACTGGCTTCGAAATAAGTGTAGATAAATTATTCCAAATTGTACTGTTAAGATGAGTTGTGAAAATATTTGACAAGGATATGTGTAATGTTATGTTACAAACCTATTTCGGATGACAGAATCTTGCTAAAAGAAAAACGTAAATATTATTTACAGCGTGTACAATCCAGTAATTTTATTAAATTTCCTAATGCGTATATATATATATCCAAATAAGTTTTAAAATTATAGACAATGATATTTAGACATATAGACAATAACGTTTGCGATTATCCATATAATACATTTTCTATATAGATTTATGAGCATATAGCTTTACAAAGTACACACTAATATTCGCTAATAAATGGTAATGCACTATATTTAAATGTTGTATAGAATAGACAATAAGTTTTAACATAGACAATACATTTGTTATATAGGCAGTAGTTAGTTGAGCTGCTGTGGAAATTTATGATAAGAATTCTTTGACATCGTAATAGACCTTATCCAGCAAGTGTTCCCTTAACTGTTTCTTGAATCTATTTATGTTTTCTTCATTTCTTATACGTGTTGGGAGCTGATTGTATATTTTGACACTCATATGACTAGGCCCTTCTTGAACGAGGGTTAGTGTTGTGAAATATTGATTTTTTTCTTTTTTTCTAGTACTATATTTATGTTTTCTTATAAGTGTATCGTTGTTTATTTTTCTATGTAAAGCTATTTCATAAGGATATAAAGAAGGAAGAGTCAGTATTCTGTATTGTTTAAAGAGTTCTTGGCAAGGAGTTCTTCTGCTAACTCCGGCGATGATTCGCAGTGCCCGATTTTTTTTTTTCAGAATTAAGTTTGTTTTTTACCTGGGCTATGTGGCTGCTCCATTTAAGATTTTCTTGTATTGTTATTCCTAAAAACGTTGTTTCGGTGTTTATGTTTACATTTAAGAAAGCTGCGTGATTTTTAATATCTTTTATTTCAGTATTTTGTTTTGTATGGAAGAACATGTATTGTGTTTTTGTGTCATTTAGTATCAGACTGTTACTGTCGAACCAATTTTTAGTTTGTTCTACTATTCTAATAATATTTGCGCGTAAGTCATTTATATCTTTTCCTTTAACAATGCTGCTCGTGTCATCAGCATATAAAATTACCTGCCCTTGTGTTATAAATGTAGGTAGATCATTTATGTATAGTAAAAATAATAAGGGTCCTAAAATCGATCCCTGTGGAACTCCATGTCATTTGTTTTGATATATGTTTTGTCTTTTTCCCGTCTGTGTTATGTGTGACTTAATCTATGATTTAATTTCTTAGCTATTGCCACACTGGACTATGCATATAACAGCACAACCTACAAATAGTAGTCACTTTATTTGCAAGAATAACGACCCAGTTAGGTTGCGATCAATCCAGCTAGGTTTTGAGATCAATGCATGTGCCTTTCGTTCCGGAAGACAGTCATGACGATCTCAAAATCAGAAAAAAAAGGTCATAATAGCATGCTTTATCAAGCTTGTTGCAATTATTTTGTTAGATGAATGAGTTACTTTCAAGGCATCAATTTAGAAGGAATGCTGAGGATGAATGGAAATCGTTCTGTTTTAATTTTTACTTTTCAACTTTCAAGTGTATAAAAAAGTGAAAAGATTTGCAGACGTTGCATAACCGGCGCTAATTTCGCAAAGCAATTATTATTTTTTCAGTGTTTAAAGGTTTAAAAAAATCTGTTTCAAGCGTAATAGGTGCGTCTGCCTGCAGTTATTGGCACAGTTATATAACAAACTTCTACTTAACGATAATAATGTGTTGTATTTTAGACAGTACGTAATCACAGTCTTCTGTTGCTTTGAAGCTTATGCGAATTTCATTGTGACGTCTAAATTGTAATTCTCAATATAATGTATACATGACTTAATTATACACGATTTTTCTCTAAGCCTAGAAGATAGGCGACCCAAATGACGTAGAATGGGCGATGTATGATTCTGAGAGTGTGTGCGTGAACGACCAACGATTGGAATTTTCTTTTCTTTAACGGAAAACATTATCACATATCCTGGGTTCTGGAAAGATATTCATGATTTCTTGTAGTACAAAGTATGTAGCAAATAATAATAAAAAAAAAACTTGAGGGAGTCGCTTTTCAAACACCACAACAGAGAACCTAACATTATGTTTTCTTTAGGTGAACCACTTGTTAAAAATAAACTGAAAGGTGCAATTTAAATTCTTCAGTAGGAAAGATTATTACCAAACATGGAGAAACGAAAATGAACTTTGAAACCTATGATTGTTAGGTAATTATTTCTTTTTTAATGAATCGAGTATTCCATAAAACATAATGTTATATACGAAAGACAAGAGAAAAAGGTCCTGTTGTATCAGTTCTTAAAAA
>JAGDQP010000850.1:31400-45717 GCA_022664845.1 Lepisma saccharinum
ATAATATGTAAACCTGTCGCTCTGTTAATTGGCACATTGCTTCTTAATACCGTGTCAATGTGAGCGAGATGGATCTAGTGGCCGTAGCTCAGTTGATACAGCGTTGCCTAAGCAATCGGAAGATTCTTGGACAGCCATCTATCCTGACTAAGTTAGTACCGGGCCAGTTTCCTCACTACACGAATAAATTAATGTTCATAATAATCCGCAGAGATAGAACAAACACACACATACACTCACAAAAGGACATAGAGTGTGTATGGGAAAGGGAATTAGTAAGAGAGAAAGACAAAAAGAACAAGAGACGAAGTCATTAGAAAAAATAACGATAGAGAAAGATCAATGCAAACATTGAAACTAGGTTGATTTATTACTATCCTAAAGAACAAACGCACACAAATTGTATACTTTCTGATTCTAGCTAGTGATGCTTCATCTCTCTCCAACTCGAGAAGAATCTCTGGTTGAGTTCTGTAAATAGTTGAAGCTATCATTTTAGTCGAAAAACAAACCCGAATACAAAGTCAAGACTGCACCACACATTACACTGCCAAAAACCTGCGGGACAGATGTTACAGTTGTTCTGTGTTAAAAAAGAACAAGGAAAATGAACGCTTCATGTCAATATTTGTTAGTCGTCTTCTTCTTCCTTTTCTACAAGGACATTCCTATTGAAGAGAATTCTGTTCGGTGCTTCCAATTAGTATTCAACGTTTACGAACGTCTATTCGATTGCTCACTTTTGCCTTGTAAAAAGATCTTTGGTAAGAACAGGGTTTGAACCTCTGCTGCCCACTTTCAATACTCAGAAGTCTGAGACCGTTTCACTGGACTAACCTCATGAGCTGATACAAGAAGATTAGAAATATCATTACTACTTTCAGTGGCCGGTTTCTCAAAACTGTTGGACTAGTATTACTAGGCTCTACACTATTAATATCAGTTCGCTTCACAAGTTCGTGTTTCTCAAACTTAAAGTTGTAAAATACTAACTACAAGTCCACGGACTAGTATCACAAGTGAATGTGGCTGGTATAACTACTGATTCTGTTTCTCGAAAATCAGTGTAGTCGTGTACACTTATAACCTACAAGTAAATGTCCACAAGTATGTGCAGACTTGTAGCGTATGTAGACGGATTGTTACAAGCCAAGATTTACTTTTTAAAGGGAAAGCATAATTGATAAAAAGAGCTTGGAAAGGTAATTACGTGCATTTATTTTTCAAATTTGCACTCTTATTTTGAAAAGTATCATTAATATGGCGTGGTTCAACATTACTCTAAAAATGCAATGTCTTTCCACAATAAATATTCATCCGATAACTGTGATGCTGTTGTCAACCCAAAACGCACTTATTTTTAAATTTATTATTATTTTAAAGAATGAAGAATTTGTTTCAAAGAAAGTTAAATCATAGGAAGTAAATTTTGCCAAAATGTGTTACGAGCATAGGAATAATCGTTGGTAGGGATTCACAAAAACTGTCCTAATTGAAAGATTTACCGCAAGTTTGTAAAGTACACTGGAATTCACAGATACACCTAAATTACGGCAACGCAATGTGCGAATTAACAAGGGAAGATAAAGGGGGAATTCTTCTTGTGAGTCTTCATGTGGCCGCATGTATAATGTATAATATTAGATTTATGACGTTATTTTCATATCAACAGCATATAATTCCCCTGTGAAAATACCTTCATCCGCACACCGTGGCAACCTTAAACGTTTTCCAAGGTTCGTCCTCAACAAACGCCTTGATGGTACTATCAACTTAGGCCCTGACCGAATCCTTTCAGTACAGATTGGCCGTGGCACAGTGGTGCCAATCCAGGTGGTCGTGCTCGCTAGTGCGGTAGTGTGGTGACCCAAGGATCTTGGGGTTCGAATCCTATCTCGGGCATGGATGTGATTTTAACTGTGGTGTCAGTAGTTAGAGACGCAAGAATAAGTACACACAAGTATAATACAAGTAAAACAAGTTGAACAAGTAATAACAAACCTGCTTAGAGTAAACACATTTTCTAAAAAAATTGGTAGAGCGTTGGCTTAGCATTCAGGAGGTCGTGGGATCGCTAAACGACCGACCATTCTGACTTAGATTTTTTCAGGATAGTTCCTCAGCCATATCAAGAAAATGCTGGGACGATGCCTACAAAATAAGCCCTGTCTCTCTACCATCCAACACACTCTCTCCAGCCTATCCTGGCCTGAGCCTCAGATGCCTAAAGGCCTTAAAATATTTCTTAATCCTTCCAGGATCATTTTACCACGTGTAGTGCTTTTGTACACCGTGTATCGATTGTTTTGCTTTTCCAAATACAATAGACGCTTTGAGCTTAGTGGTTTTGAAGTTTTAAGCTTCTCCCTATTCAAGATGAAAACAATTAGCTTCGAGAGGGCTTAAACTTATGACTCACTAGCTACTGTATTACGTTGGTACCAAATACTCTATTAAGGATAGTGCTCCCAACCAGAGATGAAACCTGGTCACCAAGATTGACGCAGTCCAAACACGTGATCTGAATTACCCGGTTCGGGAACTAAATGATCTAGGATTTTTCGGTGTCGTATTTTTCGTGTTCTGGGGGTAATACCTCCAGTCCCAGTCGTACCAGAAAGAAACATTGTTCAAACACAAGAAAATAATTTAAAGCTCTGATTTGCACACCGGGTCCAAAACATACTCGTATCGATGTTTAACATATGCACGTACACACACAAATATTTATCTGGAAAGAGAAAGATCTTAATTTATCTCAGATATTCTCCATTTGATGCTCAAAGATCCATTCTTTTATTGTGCCAATTGTTTTAAGAACAGATATAAATAAAGTTTTCTTTTGTCTTTCATGTTTAACGTTAATGTTCTATAGAATACTCGAATCATTAGGAAAGAAATAATTACCTAACAACCATAGGTTTCAAAGTTCATATTCGTTTCTCCACGTTCGATAAGGATCTTTTCTACTGGACAATTTAAAATGCACATTTCAGTTTATTTCAACTAGTGGTTCAACTGAAGTAAACATAGTATTAGGTTTCCATTTTGGTGTTTGAAATGCGACTCCTTCAAGTTTTTTTTTTATTATTATTGCCATAAACTACAAGAAATCATAAATATCTTTCCAGAACCCAGGATATGTGATAATGTTTTCCGTTAAAGAAAAGAAAATTCCAACCGTTGGTCGTTCACGCACACACTCTCAGAATCATACATCGCCCACTCTACGTCATTTGGGTGGCCTATCTTCTAGGTTTAGAGAAAAATTGTGTATAATTAAGTAATGTATACATTATATTGCCTACTATAGTACATAACTGTAACGGTGAAACCAGGTGAAAACCAGTCCCTCCCTCAAAGTTTGTTGACAACTTTCAACTCAGGAACTACTAGGGCTAGGAAGGTGGTTGAGGTGTCGTTGGCAAGGACTAGCCGCAATTTATTTATCAGAACATTTACATTGATCATTCAAGTATGATGCTCGCTGTTGAAGCCTGGTGGCAACAAATATATGCACAGTTCCGCGACTGGACTATCTCTCACTTATTTACTTGATTAAGAAAAGATATTAGAGCCACTTACGGCAATTTATATATTTACATTCAGAGGCGGAGATTACTGGTTAGAAGTGGGGGGGGGGCAAGTTAGTCTTTGAATATTTTTATCAGGAAAAGGATGCTTGATGGATGCTTTGGTCGAGTTTTTAAAAGTGGGATTGCATAAATAGCAGGATATTATTGTATACCATTTATAATACTGTAATGTTCTACGTGTTTACACACACGCGCACATTATGTAAACAGAACCGTGTTTATAAACATACATGTGATAAGTGATGTAACCACAACAAGCACTGAAGTGACACACGACGGACACCAGCAGACAACAAGAACAAACTCAAAATGGACACAACAGAGGGTATTGCAGTCAACGTAGGAGAGGCTTGGAGGACAGCAAAGAAGACTATAAAACCACGATGCACCGAGCTACAGAGTAACACTTACTCCTGGGTGGTCAACTCCTCCCCTTTTACCTGTTCACAGAAGGCATCGCCTCTGGAACATCCTGATACACAGAAGGCTTCGCTTCCGGTGTCTTCCTTTCGTACACAGAAGGCATCGCTTCTAGTACGGCACCTCATCCTAGACCGCTCTTTGGAGAATACACCCAAAGAAGAAGACGTCCACACCAAACATTCATTTCTTATTTCTGTAATTAGTCTGCTACGGGACGCTCCATGTGTTAAACTATCTCATTTCATAATAAATTGGTTGAGGGTTAAAAGACAATCCCGAGTGTCTATCAGCTCTACCTCAGGTACTCTACAAGAGAAATCACTGGAACATTACGATAGATTGTTTACAATTATGAGTTGTTTTGTAATCAACAACAAACTCTTAATAGGAAACACGTTTTTGTCAGAAGACATGAATACAATTGCGCATGAGCAGGTGCTGATAATTATACATTTAAGAAGAAACGAGGGTATACAAAAAATAGTTTTCAAAATCAATCAATAGACAGGATGATGTTAATACAGAATCCCATTTAAGATGATACTAGCCAATGGGTGAAGTGAATAAAAAGGAGCAAGTACTCGGAAGTGTTTACTCGCGAGTAAGTTTGCTTTTACTTCTTCCTGCGTCAATTGAGAGTTTACCTGCAAGTTCTTTTTATTCACTTTTATTTTTAAGTAATTGCTTCTAAGTTCCAAGCATTTACTTACCACAAAAAGCATTTACTTTCAAAGCACAAGTCAATCCTCCTGATGGAAAGTATATACTCTGTTTATCTTCACTTATTCGCAAATATTTACTTAAAAATAGGCAAGTTCAAGCATTTACCCGTTTTTATTCACTTCGCTCAATATGCCTGCCTTTCTTTACACACATGATCTGTAGAAGGAAACATGTTTAAAAAATGTAGCAATAAGTCAGACACTGCAGGAACCGGAAACCGAACGGGCAGCAGTTAGGAAATTTCGAATCCAAAAGCACAGTCTGTAACGGTTTTTAGAATATTAAATACGTGGGAGCAAATGAAAAAAATTAGACTTTAAAATCCGTATTACAAGAAATCACATTTCCTTGATATCCACTAGGTTTTCCCGTGTACTCTTCAAATACCAAGTTTCCCAATTACGTATTTTAATTTGTGATAATTCTTAATTTATAGATTTTTCAATTGCTGGAACTAAACAGGCGTAAGAAGCGTAAACTTTGGAAGCATCTCATAAAACGGCACGCTGTTTACAGAAACTCTTAATAAATTAACTTTATTTTGTTGTATGGTCAGTGGGCGACAAATTACTCGACAATAAGGATACAATTCTCCCTCTTCCCTTTATGGTTTTCAATGCGCAATTCCTGTATCCTATTTTCACTAGTCGAATGCTTGAAAAAAGTGTGTCGGGGGCAACTTCTCCCCTTGACCCCCTTCCTAATCGCCGCCCATAAACTTTAGTAAAACTTTGGTAAACTTTATTTTTATATGGTCCAGCCTAGTAACTTTGGACTTCGGCCCGTCACGATTGCCCCTTAGCTACTAAAAAAACACACCCATGCCCTGCCGGGACTCGAACTCGGGACCTTCGAGCCGTTTGCCTACCGCCGCAGACCGAACTAAAACCAGGCCGGCAAAATCGCCGCCCATGTTTACATTCATAAAAACAGGTTCCGTGAAATTTTGTTGTAGCTCCAAAAGCTGCACAATGTGCCAACACAGAACTCATATACATAGCAGTACGAATATATGAGGTGCTTATTTTCAATGTACACGGTACTTTTAAGGTGCCGTCGGATTTTAAACTGATGCGGACTCCAGAAGGAGAGTCATATCAACTCGAAATCACTTGTAAAATGCTACTTAGATGTGAAATTTTAATGAAGATGTACCGTCGGACGTTCAGCTTACAGATCTGCACGGGCCGAATTTTTCGGCCCGAGCCCAATCCAGCCCGAATGTACCAGCCTAGCCCGGGCCAGGGAAAGTTTTGAAGGTTTTTGACCCAAGCCCGGCCCGGCCCGGCCCAAAGAAATAGTAGAGTTGGTCCGCCTGAGCCCGACCCGCGGGCCGAGCTGCGGGACTTGGGCCGAGCCCAGCCCGTGCAGATCCTACTGGTCTAATAATAATAATAATGCATACAAGTCTATGTAAGTGCTTGAACAATGTAATACGCTTAGATTTGCGTCATTTTAATTTCATTCCACTGGATTCTCGTTTTAATTTACTTCTGACCCAAAGGATCAAAATAATCCTTTCGTTTTGATAGCGGGATAACTCAAAGTCGCATGTTTCTTAAATCCAGCAGTGAAGTAGTCAAAATATAACTTTTATTTACAAAAGAAATGAACAGAAATTTGACCCCACCGGCAAGACCTGCATTTACACAGTATTTAGCATCGTATTAGACTGCAACACTGACTTCATCCACCATTTTTCCTGCGGGTCGCTGAAGTGGAGAGAAGAACAAAGAGTGCGGTTTCCTTTCATTTTTATATCAAGACGACAACTCTGATTGTTCACCCGTTGGGATCCAGTGGTTGGATTGACCATATTCTGGTATTGACGCGGATCATCAGAGGAATCTTCAATACGCATATTGTCTTTCGTTATTTATTGAAGGAAGGGCATGCATTTGTGTGATTGCCGACTGGGGTGAACGCTGAATAACTAATCCTCTTTATAACGAAAGTGGAGCCGCTAAGCAACATCAACTGTAAATATTGCATCGTTTGTAATACCTTTCGCTCCACGTGCACACAGACCTCAAAGTTTGAATTTTATCCCAATTATTGTTTAACCAAAGTCAATAATTAATAAAGAAATGCAATTAATCGACCCGAGCCGGGCCACGTCCTGAAGAGAAAGCAGTGTCGACCCGCCCAAGCCCGACCTGGCCCAAAGAAATAGCGGAGCTGGACCGCCCAAGCCCGTACAGGTCTCTAGTTCAGCTGTGCTCCATCGACGTGCAAGCACTCATACAGTCGTTTCTGGAATCCCAACATTGGGTATCCCGTCGAAGATTGTCGTTCCGTTTTCTGTGACTTAGGGAACTTAGAAAGTGTTATTTTGTATGAAAATAACTGTTCACACTACATTGAATCCATTGGTTGAATTAGATTAGGGGATTGAAATCGTTCTGACATAGATCGAGGTGAGAAGTGGATAGCTGTAGAAACTTTCTTCTCCGCCTAAATATACTAAGAGTGAAAGCATATCAATCGTTTCTTCGCAGAATGGAAGACATGAAAAATGAAAAAAACACGTGAGCAGCTCTCACGTGTTTTGGCATAACCGTCTATTTCCCAGTAATCATGCCAATGTGAAAGAAAACAGCATATTCTATCAATTTCTCTTTTAATATCCCTTGCATTTCAAGTTAGTTTTCTTCTCATGTGGAAGGAAGGATTATAGATTTTTTTTCTTTCTTCCAGGATTACTTGTTCCGGTCATGTTTTCCAGCCGTTCATGGTTCTTGTTTTGTAGCCGGAAGTTCATTATTACTTTCTCCTTTTTCATTTCACCTCTCAAGGTTACATTTTCCATCTTCATTCGCGTTTCCTTAACGTGTTTCTCCCTCCCTCATACACGCAACCACATCTCATAATCTTACCTCATATATTACTACTCTCAGATGCGTCATCGTAACGTTATACCATGATTGAACGTAAAATAAACATAACTAGGTTACCAGCTAAAAAGAACCTTTCTCTTTTGTCTAAACGCTACATCATTTGATACAACTTTCTCCTATTGGAGCAGAAACATCTCATGTGTGATAGTATCTCAGGAGAAGAAATTTCCCCAAACTTTGGCCCGCAGACATGTTACGAGCTTCTCACGTTATCGCGTGCAGATAAGGTTACCATAGTTTAAAATAAATAAAAAAAACCCGGAGGAATTGGAATGAAAGTACGGTATGGATATTTTAAGTAAAACTTTCAACTCACAGTGATTCACTATACAGTGCGCAGTACAGGATGCCACAAAACAACATTGCAATGATTCCTACTTACATTAGACTTAAATTGGTAGATAATAACATTACATTTGTTACGAAAAGTACAAGTAACTTTCATCATCTGGAGGGTAAATTGAGGAAGGTAAATTATTGAATGAACAATTTACAACACAGCTACAGTTTAACGTATAATGTGATGAGAGAAACAGTGAAAATTATCACAGGCGAGTGCGAGAAACGCCACAGGAAGAAAATCGGGTGAATTTAGTGATTCTTTTAAATTTTGACCGGGGAAGGAAAACAAGAACTGAAAATCGAGTCGCCGTGGCTCAGTCGGTAGCGCATCTAACTACGAATCTGGCGGCACGGGTTCAAATCCCGGCCAGGACACTAGAGACTTTTCTTGCCGTGTCAGTATGCTATCAAATTACAATTGAGTCCCAGAGTGTCCTTGGTATTTCTGGGGCTGGCCACCTCACCTCAGTTTGTGCCGTAGGTCAACAGTACGTGCAGCGCTACCTCCACTTGCCCCATGCGCCGTTCGCGGTGTGTGCGCATCGCATAGGAGATAGCTTTACCTTACCCGGGTAAACCGAGTGATATGGTAACCCTACGTGCGGACGATAGGAAAATGGAGCTATTGTGATCCAATTACATTTTGTAGCGGATCAAAAGAATAAAGAAAGTCAGGAAATAAAATTGGACGTATTTTGACTCCCTTCTGTCCGATTGGCTATAGGACACACCAACGCCTAGATGGAAGCAGATACATGGTAGATAGATAAAAAGAGAGAGAGCTTGGTCCGTCCATCAGTCCGTGTCCAGAAATTAATTCTCAGAAACCACAAGGTATAGAGAGGTGCTTGAGATATTGTTGAAAAAGGCATTGGCTAGACCTTTTTATACTTACGAATCGGCAAACTGCAGGAAAAATCTTTTAAGGCCCGGTAATGCCAGTACGTTAGAGGTTTATTTGACGTTGAAAAGATGATATCTTCAGATTCTAATTATGTTGGGAATGAAATTAAAAATTTTATCTCAAATTTCAACTGACAAAATTTACAAAATTTGTGTTAAATATTTCAATGTATTACTTTGCCGAGGACCGGTACCGGTCCGCGGACCTGCGGTTGAAAACCACCGGGTTAGACTAGCTCCTAGTCGCCAAAGATTGATACAGTGAATCAGTGTTGCCAACGCACGTTTTAAAACATCCTATTGTTCAAAATGCTATCATTCCATTAGACATAGGTGCATAAACATATTATTCGTCGTAATAGAAAAATCCTATGAGGTCCCCCAAGTATCCCACTTGCAAATGCTGTGAGCTAATTTTCTATAAAGTTTATTATTTTTAAATTGCCTCCATTACATTAGACATATCAACACCAAACTTGGCATATATATTATTCGACACAATAGAAACATACTCTAGGTGTCCCGTTCCTTCGTACTCTATCACAACTGTTGCCAACCCGTGTCCAGAAAATATTTATCATGAACCGCAAAATGTAGAGTCGTGGCTGAGGTGTCGTTGGACAGGTCTTGAGTTAACTAGCTCAGAGAAGCCGGAAACACCATGATCAGGCAACGCAATTGTCACTGTTGACAACCATTTAAAAATTAAACATATTTTTTTTAAATCCTTTCATGTCGTTTAACTTATCCGCACCAAATTTGACATAAAAGTTATTCGAACCAATAGGAAATACGTCTCTAAGCAGTTCAGTTGCCAGTGTTGCCAACCTATTTTATAAAAAAATAATGGTTGTGTACTTGAAAAGATATGAAGGGACTCGAACCTTCGCAATTCTTAGCAGTATCGCAGCGATAACTTGTTTAATCTGGTAAAGTTACATCCTGCAATTGTAGTATTTTTGCAGGATATGCACTCAGACGCACGTTTAACCCTAAACGAAAACAGCTAGAGAGAAACAGATTTCCAGATTTAATTTCACTTGTTAGTTCAGGGACCGCCAGTTACTCGCGTACTTTCGATCTGATGACGTTACAAAATGCCCTTTCTGCGGAATAAACACAATAGATGTAAAAAACAGCCAATAGCGAGATATTTAACAGCACATACTCCATAAATTCAACCCGCATGGTTAAGATCGAAAATTCAGAACTGTACTGGAGAGGCACACAGGTTCGAGTCCTGTTGCCAGTCATACTGACTTAAATTTTCTACGGTTTTATTAAGTTTTATCAATTGAATGTTTGTATAGTGGATAAACTAAGATCGTGACCGCTATCTTCCTGTTCCTTTGTCCAGGAGAAGAGTGTGCCTCAGACATGTGCCGGGATTAGGTCATAATTGCTTGTCTGGCTCATAAAGTTTTGAATTGAATTGTATTTAGAGTGTTTAGATAGCTTTGCCTCAGGCTGGATAAGAGGAGAGGATGTTGCAAGGAATTCAGCTAGAGCCTAGTTTCATGGTACCATCGCGGCATTTACCTGGTGTGGCAGAGAAAAACGCTTGGGAAAATCAAGATAGCCAGCTGCTATAGGATCAATCCTAGGACCATCTGAATCCGAATACAACGCTTTAACAACTGAGCTACGGTCGCTCGGTGTACCGACTCATGAATAGAAGTTAGATTATCCATAAAACAGAAAAAAGGAAAACTTAATTCTAAATGCAAAGTTATTGAAAGGTAAGGGATAAAGCTCGACAAAAATATAGAAGAAAATGGTGGACCAAATATCGGTAAGTTCGTACGTAGACCGTTACGTGAGGCAAAAATCGGACATAAACCAAGCGAAAGTGGAACACGAATGTCATGCACGTTGTGGTTTACGTATAACTGCCAAAATCCACGTGCACCTAAGTCGAACGTACTACATATATTGACGAAGTGGTGTCTTGATTTATGAGCAAGGAACGATTCTTTCGCAATATATTAAAAATGAAAGCTCCTCCGATTAAAGTTCTGAGAATTCTCAATCCACTTTCACTGCCTGTGAATTCAGAGTTCCTCTTTTGTTATTGTGGTAAGGCCGTCGAGCCCAGAGGCAAAAAGTAATAAACCATAAGAATTCCTTCCACGCCCAGTTCAAGTGACCACCAGCGGGTGACAAAAAGATTGGCGAATTGTATACAGTAGAGTGCGTGCGAACTCCTTTTCATATAACACGATGTTAACTGCAGTTGGCCACACGTATCAGTTCTGGTCGCTTGTGTAACAAGTGCTGATGCGTGAGATATAGACAATAACAATGTTTCACACCTTCCCAAAGCCTGGGGAATTTTCACACCAATTTTATACAAGTTTTTTTTTATATATATACATATCAAATAATTATTCTATTTTTTATGTAAAAAGAAAAGTCTGACGCAAGTTCTCTTTAAATTCATTATGTAATGTTGTCGTTCTAATGTTTCTATTGATCATAATATATTTTTATGCACTGAATACATATATAAATTCCGTGAAATTTCTGAAATTTACGTAATAATTTTTTTATGATCCTGAAGTTCACCAAAGCATGTGTTATGTTTGAATATATATAAAAATGTATAGCAACACTGTATCGGAGAGAAAGCTGATTTTGTGTGTGTGTGGAACAATATTGTGACATGTTTCGGAAACTTCTTTGTTTCACATATTAAAATACTGTGGGAAATGACCTTCATTTTGAATTTTTCATTTCCACCAAAACATACCGACCTAACTAGAAGAGTTACTATTGTTTTTAAGGTTAGTTTAAAGCAAAACTATCTGAAATCAGATCAGTGATTCAACAAGACCCTCCTCCCCCTCTCTCAACTAGAAAAGAGAACACATCTGACATTACCCCAGAAGAAGCTGAATCCAGATTCTTCTTCACTTGGGAGCGGTTGATCGCGTTGACAAAACGTTGCAGCTGATCTCAGTTACCCTGATTCCTTGGGCTCTAGAAAGGACCGTTGCCACTGAGGTTTTTCCAGTTTTTTTCTCAGTCACACCAGGAAAATGATAGTACCTTGAACTTAGGCCGTGACCAACAACTTTCCGCATCCTTTCCCCTCCCCTATCTTAGTTTGAACCTTAGATATCTAAAGTCCATAAATAAAATTCAAATTAACATTAATAAGAAAGAAATGTAATGAAAGCAAATACCTTGAAAGAACAGGAAGATACGATGTAATGTACTGGGAATGAAAAGTTATGGACTTCTGAAAATCTCGAGTATAATCGTGCCGAGAAGTTGCACTGTGACCAGACTCAGAACGACCGTATAAATGAAGATACCTTAGCCTAGTGATTCTGCCAAACACCCCCTTCCTTTTGAGGGTGTCACCCCCGAAATTCTCGAGCTTATTCTCAACTTTTGTGGTAAGAATCCTATAGGAACAGTCCAAAACTCTACTTACACTCTCCCAATTTTTCACTTTACAGCCCCACCAAACTGAAAATCCTGGCGGAATCCCTGGTTTATCCTCAGTCTGAAGTCAGTTCCTCTCTCCCTGCTTTGGTTTAGATATCTTGCGTTCGAAACTGAGTACTCGTATTACAAAAATACTACAAAAAAAAGGTTGTAGCTTCACCAGGTTAACAAAAACTGCATGTTCAATCGAAATCTCTTAACACCCCCACCCCCCTTAAATACGTCCCTGTTATAGATGGTGAATGTCAGAGAACCAAACATTTGAAAGGCTTTCCTAAAAATGAACTGAATTCTTACCCACAACGCAAACATACAATATGAACATTGAGTTACAGTTTTATATAAGCATAATTAGATGTAATTTAAAATTGCACTTTTTTTTCTTTGCCGTATTTCAATCTCACGACACACTAAGTAGGTCAGTGAGCGCAAATTAATAAATGTTTTTAAATACGATATGTCAGATTTCACCTACTAGAGATGATTATTTTTAATTGAGTAACATATTATATTACATAAGACTCACTAATGGACCATAGAATCGCCCACTCATAGCTCTTTTGTTTGCGGTGTACTTAAAATGGCTTCTTATTTGCTATAACCTGAATAGAATACATTCTGTTTTAAGTAGCAGATATACTTTGCTTCCATTTTGTTTAACGAAGAAACTACGGAACATTATTTTAGTCAATATTTGTTGTATTGCTTAAGCAGATGTGGGAAGGCAGAAAGCGGAACACAAGACACAAGAATCTTCTGTTGATTCTGATTCTAAGTTGATTCAAAAGGAGCAGTTATGTCTTTCCTTTCCATTAGAATTTGCGCTTCCTTTCTGAGAAGAAAGAGGACAGAAATTGAAACTCTGTTGAGCATTACAATGGCGGAAAAGAATTAAAGAACCAAGATTGTGATTGGTTGAATCGTAATAAAGCCAATTTCTTTTAAAAGAAAGGTGTACAGAAAAAAGTAATGGAAATAATACTTAGGAATGACAAGGCTAAACCATAACAAATGTATAAATCATGCTTAGATAATGTGTTTCTGTTCTTAGACCTTTTAAGAGATTTCATCAGTACTCTTCATCCATTAGCGCTTACTTCTATTAAGTAGTACATTCAAACTATTATATTAAACAACATTCTTCCTATTACTTTTAAACTGCGAACAATCCTGTACCTTTTAAGCCAATATTATTAAATTCTTCTAAGCGAGTAAAACATGAATGGGTTCAGGAAAGTACGTCGCAGCACACAGCAACACCACCTTCTGACTGGCGAAACCAGTTTACATCTCTTATTGCTAGCGAGAGAGTTTATGTATAATATTCTTCTATTTAACTTTGGTAAAAAACTTTATTTTTATATGGGCCAGTCTAGTAACTTTGGACTTCGGCCCGTCACGATTCGCTTTTAGCTGTTAAGTGTTAAAATCCACACCCATGCCGCTGCCGGGACTCGAACCCGGGACCTTCGAGCCGATGGCCTACCGCCGCAGACCGCTCGACCACCCGGCCGGCTCTTCTATTTAACATGAAAAAGAACAACATCGTATAACTCAAGAACGTGATTTAGTCAACAGCAAGCTTCTTATAACGCTTTATGCGATAAAGTTTCCTTCCCAGCCTCCACTGATGGCGCTGCTATGGACGTGACAGGTTTTGACATTGAGCTAACTCACTTATCTTTTACTCGTTTTGATATATATATATATATATATATATGAGCTCCTGCGTAGCCTAGTCGGTAGTTCGCTCGGCTTCAGTGCGAGCGGTCCCGGGTTCGATTCCCGGTGGGGGCTCAAAAATTTCGGTGTTGACCCAGCATCGTGAGGACAATTGGGGAGCTGCTGTGAATAAAATACAGTGGCGATCACAGTGAGAGCTTCGGCTCTCCTCTTCCAACCCGTCTGGTCAGCGTGGGAGCAGTAGACCAACTCCTCCCTTCGGGGAGGGGCCTCATCCACTAGTGGATTGAATATGGC
>JAGDQP010000850.1:47127-57295 GCA_022664845.1 Lepisma saccharinum
AAAATGATGAAAATTCGAGAAGAAAAATTATGAGAGTAGAGAAAATGATGAAAATTCGAGAAGAAAAATTATGAGAATAGAGAAAATGATGAAAATTCGAGAAGAAAATTTATGAGAGTAGAGAAAATGATGAAAATTTGAGAAGAAAAATCATGAAAGTAGAGAAAATGATGAAAATTCGAGAAGAAAATGGTAAAAGTTGAGAAAATAATTAAAGTTCGAGAAGAAAATAGTGAAAATTATAGAAAAAAATGTGAAAATCGAAGTACAATATGACCAATTTCACACAAGTCCACATAGTATAAAAGTACTACACAGGAAGGATGTGGTGTCACGAAAATTCAAAGTGATCCGAGTAAATGAAGAACGCTGAACCGAAATCTAAAGTCAGTTTCGTCCTACTTGCTTTCTTTTAGGTGCTAATGCACGTTAAATGTTGAGCATGGGCGGATTTATGGGGATCATGGGGGGCATGATCCCCCAGTCATTTCAAAATGACTATGAGAACCCCCGGAATAACTTCCAACCTTAAAGTAATTACCCCTTCCCCCCAGTGTCTCTTTCCTAAACCTTGAAATGACTGGCGGACAATGCCCAATGCTTCGCCATAAATCCGCCATGACCAAAAACTGCACAAATGTAATAAAGTACCAGGACTACTCTTACCAGAATACAAATGGGTTGATAATCAAGATAGGTCAATCCAAATCATAAGTCAGTTTCTCTCTATCTGCTTTGGAAGAGCTTGCGTTCCTGACACACAAACAAACAAAAACAAGAACTAAAAAACTAAATTTAAAGACGACCAGAAATAGTGTGGGGGTTCGCTAAAAGGAGATTTAAAATTACGAAGACATACATAACCAACAGTAAGAAACAAAAAGAATTTGATTTGTTATTAAGAATTGAGAACTATATAAAAAAAAATGATATTTCATAAATGCAAACAATAACCTGAATATCAAGAGACAGTAACAAATTCAAAGTGAAAGAAAAAAAATGAGAGATGATTTTCAAGAAATGCTTCCGTGTTGTTGCGAAATGGAAGACTACATTTTTTATTTTTACGGTACAGCTTCCCCTCCTTCACTGACATGCCTTGTAACCATTACAATATCTCAGTGTCTGTGAAGCAAATTTTTCAATGTGTTGGAAGTGAAAGATTTTTTCTCGTTTACTGACCTGTCTAACTTGATTTCTGGAGGCTGTCAATGAAAAAATTATAAAGAGCGAATTCATCTGTTTTTGTTCTCTCTTGAATAATATGATTGACAAGAAAATTAATGGATTATCTTCTGTCTGAATGATGCAAGACCCATCGTAACTTTTTAAAAGTTATCGCTTACATCACAAGGAGAAAATAACTGCTCATGTGGTGAAGTATTATGAGTGGTTATATATTTTGTTCTTTTGTTTCACTTCTCGTATTGACAAACTAATTTTATGCATTAAAGAACTCGCAAGTTCATCGCCGCAGTAATAAGTGTTGCCATTCTATCCTAGGCAAGATCATCCCAGTTCATCATGAACTTTTTCCTTTCAATACTGTCTTCACAACGATGTCTCGGTCTTTCCAACGGCCTCTTTCTCTAGAGCCTATCATTTGGGTTTTCGTCTTAATGGAGGATATAGCTTTAAGGCTGTACTTTTCTTTACTTATCAATTGATCGATCGATATTTCGCAATATTATGAAACCAATATCGAGGAAAATATAAACAAATCCATACAATGAATATTTATGCCGAACAATATTTAGATTTTAGATGTCTGACTGTTCGATTTCAAAGTAAAGTCGAAATGAACGATATTCGACTTTTAACTGATTTTCTCTTTTGTATGAACGTTAAGTAAGATTCGAAATATCAATTAAGCTTTCGAAATTGTAAAATAATATCTTCTAGGGGCAGGATCTGGTTATTATCAATATAGGAGATACGAACTATGACCGAGGCTTCACAGTCAATATACGGCTCCACTTGACCCACTAGCTACAGTGCTTTCAGCTGTTATTTTTCAGAAAAGGACAGAGAGATTGAAAGAGAAAGAAAGAAAGAGAGAGAGAGAGAGAGAGAGAGAGAGATAAAAAAATTAAGAGAGAGAGAGAAGCTAAGACCTGACTTCCACATCGCCGTAATAACATCCCCGACGTGAGAACAGGGAGTTTATTTTGTTTTGCCTTAAATGTGATATTTGAATAACTAAAGTTTCTACGCTAAGTGTTCCCAAGAGTAGCGTAAAATGTTTAAAATGCAAAAAGAAGCAAAATTAGAAATTTAATTTTCAAGGCCTTTAAGCCACTTTGGCTCAGGTCGCATGGATCATGATGGGATGATTGGTGGAATGAAGTAACTGGGAGGAAACGGGAGAAAACCCGAGAAAAAATCCACACACGATAATTGTCCACGACAAATCCCACAGGACACAATCAATGTTTGAACCGAGACGACCCCAACCGCCAGAGATGAGCGTTCTAACCACTCAGCCACCGCGGCCTATGCGAAGCAAAAGGAGGCTCTTATTAAGAACATTAAGTAAAGTTCTTTTTTTTTTTAAAAAAAAGAAAAGATAAAAGTACGTAACGGGGCACTGAACATGACGCTGTGGCGATAAGGTCCTAAAACATCCACTCCACCTCCCCTCTCCAACCACAAAATGTAAACGATCGACTACTCCACTACTTCGGGTTGGCTGCCGCGTACTCTTGTCGAACAAAATAAAAATAAATAACAGGTAACAGCTGCGGACGTAACTCGTAACTTTTCTTATCGACGGTAGAAACAAGAATATTGGCTTGGCAGACAAGATAACAAATAATTTTGGTTATTGTATTTAAACTGTTATAAAAAAAACTGTTATTTTATTTTAGAAGTAACAGTTATAAAACTTATAACAATTACAGCAAAAATAAGTATTATAAAATAACAGTTGTTATTTTTCTTGCTCATCTATTTTAAAGTTGCTGAAAATGACTTCTTTGATTGGCGAGGGAACTAACTGTACGTGGGCGAATCATTATCAAGGACTGGTTGTACAGTATTAGTTCTCGATAAAAGAAATTAAACACTTAACTTTACTTAGAGCAGTGACGGGATAAATGGAAAACATATAGATCTGATGTGCTCATTCACCTTATATCATCAGATTATGTAAAACATTTTAGACTATCAAACACTTTCAATAATTCAAGGCGTGGTTCTATCAAAAACTGCTCTATGATGCAATTCTTATTAATAATTGTAAATAATATAAATATATTACATAACTGCTACTGTGTAATATATTAAGAAAACAACGAAAATAACTACATAACATTTTTTTAAAAAAATGAAAAGAATACTAATGATCATACTGGAAGACCGTAGCTCAGTTAATAGAAAGATCGCAGGTTCGAGACCTGACAGAGGGTATTCCTGGTTTCCCGCGGACTACCATGCTAATATTGGGATGGTTCCTTGAACAAGGTCAGGATCGAATGCTGCTGAATTCAATTGATTTGAACTATGGCTCAAAGCTGGTATAGATTAAGGAAAAAGATGCGGAAAGGAGTCGGCCAGAGCCTAAGTTGAATTGTCTGGCGTGACTGAAAAATAAAAGTGGAAAACTCTCAGTCAGGATAGTATGTTTCTGGTTTCGAGCCCAGGACCTCCTGAATGCGGAGCTAACGTTCAATTAATTAAGCTGCGTCCACTCGGTATAACTGTGTGCTGTATCTGCAGTACCTTAATTAACTATCTAAATAAGTAATGATATATCAACATTAAGATTACGAGTGCTATAGTCTGCCTTTCTTTCCGCATAACTAAACGGAACTTTTTTAAGTTCTCTCTCTCTCTCTCGCACACACACACACGCATATATATATATATATATATCATATTCAGCCGTTTTCTATCCACTGCTGGATGAAGGCCTCCCCTTTTCTTTCCACATATCTCGGTCTGCTGCTATCCTCATCCATGTAGCTCCTGAAAAACGCTTGATTTCATCTGCCACATCTGTCATTAGACTACACCAAGAAAGTGAAAAATTTAAACTTGGAAAGGGGATAAGGCAAGGAGATTCAATTTCTCCAAAACTGTTTTGTGCGGTCCTGGAGAGTGTGTTCCAAAATTTAAACTGGGATGAAGTTGGAATTAAAATTAATTGCGAATATCTTCATCACCTACGGTTTGCTGATGATATAGTCCTGTTCGCTTCAAATGTGGAAGAACTGAGTAACGAGAGTTCGAAAATAGGCCTTAAAATGAATTTAAGTAAAACAAAGGTCATATACAATCAACATGCTGCAAAAAGGGAAATAAAGATTAGCGGAGAGACAATACGCATAGTTGATGAGTATGTTTACCTAGACCAGCTCAAAACGTCGAATGTCAAGTTGACTGATGAAATAAATAAAAGATGCAAAATGGCGTGGAGTTCGTTTGGAAGACTACACTTTTATTTTCAAAAGCAAACTACCAATGTGTCTAAAGCGTAAAGTTTATATTCAATGTGTCTTACCTGTGATGATGTACGGCTGTAAAATTTGGACATTGAATGCGCAAACGGCTCAAAGATCGAGAGTTACATAAAGAGCCATGGAGAGATGCATGCTAGGAATAACCAGGAGGGACAGGAAGACAAATGAATGGATCGCGCACAAAGATAGAGGATGTAATCAAGACTGCGGAGAAGATATATATATAGTACAAGAACCGTAGGTACTGAAGTCTCTTAAAATGATTATGGAGAAGAATTGTGTCTCGTTACACGTTAATCAACTTAGTGATCAGATAAAGAGGTCTCTATGTCATTTAATATTTTGTATATTAGATAAAGATAATACAGTATAGTCCCGAAAACTCGGCCTAATGTGGACCGAAGGGTGACCGAGTTTGTGAAAATGCCGGGTTTTCGGGAATGTGGTTAAAAAAGAATAAGTACGAGTGTTTCTTCAGAAAATACAGTACTGTACTTGTCTGTATTGTTTGCTTGAGAATACAACAGAGAATAAACTGCCCAAATATCCTTAAACAAAGGAAAAGTACGTACTTTATGTTGGCGTAAAGTCTTTACTACATGAAAATGAAAATTAATGAATACACAGTGTGCAGGCGCCAGACACGTGGTGGAGGAGTGGGAATGTGACGCGAGACAAAGGAATGCGGGACCTCGAACGGGTATGCGCGCGTTTTTTTTTCGCCCTGCCAGGGTGTGGCCGAGTTATCCGGACTGCCGAGTTTTCGGGACTCTACTGTACTAGATTATTCTGTGAGACGCTCTGTGAATTTCATGATCGTTCATTCCATTCATAATTCTCAGGTTTCTCCTCAGTTTCAACAGAGATAGAAGCTTGACTCTGCCCTGCTTCTAATTTTTACATATCTTTTCGTTGACAGATTCACGCTAAGGTACATCATCCTTCGTGGCTCTCGTGGACTTCGACCTACCAACTTGTTCAGCTCATAAAAATGGAAATAAGTAGAATATTTCAGTCAGTGAGAACTATTGAGTGTAATCTGGTCTTGTTTGAATGAATTTTCATCAATGGAAAGGGGTGTCTTTGAACCTAATTCTAGATGCAGCCTGTTCATCAGTTTAGCAGGCTCAGAAAAGACGAACTGACTCCAACTTCTGCAGCTTGCTACAAAGGAAACGTCCCTTTTGGTATTCGAAGGGGCCATTTATGAAAATATATTCAGCAAAATGCACAAGTGAATACGCTACTTATGGTTCTGAGAAATATATTGTCACCTTAGAACCACGAGGTAGTATGTGAACTTCAGCTGCTTTTCAGAAAAATCACTTTTAAAGTTTTTAAGTTCCATTTAAAGTCTATATAAATTAATAACATTTCTAGCCACTTGGAGGACGTTTTATAAGATAGTACTTTTTGAGGGTGATGCCCTACTGTACAAGGTCTTTGACTGCAGTATTAACTCCGCATTTTGACATGAAGTGATCATTGTACCTGCTGACCTCAAGGTGACGAATTCTAGTAGCGTGGAGAAAATAATAAATGTATAATTAACATTTTAATTCTTGTTAAGAAACGCTTCAACATTTCACATCCTTAATTTGTCAGTGGGAATCAAAATGATGTAATATCACCAGAATCAAGGGTAATGTCCTCACTATTTTAAGAACCATTAAAATAACTGTGATATATAATTTTCGTTTGAAAAAGAATAAAACAAACACGTTTTGTTTTAAAATTTTGCGACTTTCATATTTGTACACACTGTTTCTTAATTTAACACTATTCAAATTTAATTGTACAGTAAAGTTCTAAGCGGCTCACCAGGCAAAAAATAACCACGATACTTATCCATTTTAAAGCTCCCATTTCGTTACCTTGGAACCATAAGGTACTATGTGCACTTCAGCTACTTTTGAGAACAACTCGTTTTAAACTTTGAGGTTCCATTTACATGCGTTACGTTTCTCACATTTCTGGCCACTTGGAGGTCGTTTCGTGAGATATTTTGAGGGCATTGATGCCCTTCATTACAAGATCTTTGATAGCAGTGTTAACTCCATTTTGTGAAAAAGTGGACATAGTGCCTTCTGGTACCAAAGTGATGATTTATTCATGATCGTTGTTAGACTCGCCGCCAGATTCAACTGTGTAGTGGTAAATGGTTTTGGCTGTGTAATAAGGCCACACACATACACAATGTGTGTGTGTGTGTGGGGGGGGGGCAAATCCATTCTAATCGTCCAGCACCCTCTCCCAATAACTTAAAAAAAATACTGTTAAAAACATATAGAAATCCTGCAAACCTCTATTTACACCCTCCCGAAACGAAAATCGATCAGAATTCCTGACAAGAATTATGCCAAGAACTTCAGGACTTAAATTATGACTAATTCTGCTATAGTTCGTTCAAGCATTTGTTTTCAGTATGGGAGTTTATGGAGTATCCTACTCTCTCTTAACCAATGTCTTTTGCATATACGTTTGTGTTTCCCTTTCTAAAACAGCGTTGCCAATTTTCTATACTGCTGTTTTCACGATAACGATTGACATTACTTTTACACTCTGATGTCTGAATCTAGGTAATATCGTCACCTTGGAACCAGAAGGTACTATGTCCACTTTTTTGGGCAAGATGGAGTCAAAGGCCTTGTACTAAAGGGGGTCTACACCAAAAATAATATCTCAGAATTTTATACAGACTTTAAATGGAACTTCAAACTTTAAAACTTTTTTCTCAAAAGTAGCAAAAGTGGACATAGTGCCTTATGGATAAAAATTGACGATATATACAATGTACAAGTATCATTTTTTGACATATTACTCTTGAAAACTTTATGGAAGCATGGGTAATATTAATTACCTAGGGAAACAAGTAGAATTACAAAGAATTTTAGCAATGAGATGGAGCAGTCAGTAGCGTGATCGCCACGTAACCCTGGGTTCGATTCCATGTACCAATAATCCTAACTGGTTATTCCTATTTCCCTTATTGCAAATAAATCATGATACTTACAATCATGCCAGGTCCTATTGGTACCAAATACTTGCTGTTATGATTGTTGGTTAAATTCCGTGTAAAATAGTTGATGTTGGATTGTATTTCGATAATGTTATATAGATAAGAGTAAATAATAAATATCCTTCCATGTTAATTATATTGAGTGATTTAGAAGAAGATTATTATTGTTATTTTGAGTTAGGAATAAGAGCATACTGCGGGAGCAAGCTCAAGAGATATAGCTGAAGACAGGGATTCTGCTAGGATTTCAATTTCGGGGGTGTTAAAGCTAAAATAAGGGTATGTAGAGTATTGCAGGTTTTCTATTTATTTTCAACCATTTAAATTTTTAAATTGGGGTGTCTGTGATCGAGAATTTTGGCGGAGACATTTCCATAGGAGCGGGATCTAGAAGGATCACTGATTCAAGATCTAAACGTGGTACTGAATACAAATGTTTAAATCCTCTGTATATGTGTACGTAATTCTTACTTTATTATATAATATGTAATCCTTTGTGTACTGACATTCGGAATTTAATACTTCTGACATTTTTCTATTTTCTACAGCTGGTAAATAGATGTGTTCACAGTGACGTAATGTAGATGCGCGAAAGATGGAAAATGAGGTGTGATTCAGTATTGATGTGACAGGGCTTTTACTCCAGTATCTTTATACCAAGTGATCGATCATTCTGACTAAGGTTTCTTTCAGAGATTTTCCTCAGTCACACCAGGCAAATGCCGGGATGGCACCTTCAACATAGGCCCTGGCCGACACCTTCCTGTATCCTTTCCCTTCCCTTATCCCGGCCTGAGCCTTAGATACCTAAAAGCCATAAATGAAATCGATTTCAGTATGTTTATGGATGACACATATAGAAACCTCGGGTTGGTACTAACTAGGTATCTTCCATACCCTGAGTGGGGGATTTCGTAAATTTTACTTACAATGAAATCAACTACGTATGTCCTGTTGCTGACCAGAAAAGAAATGTGCAACCATGAATCCAAAATGAGTTATAACTAGAAACATGAACTGAGCCAGAGCGGAAAAAAGATTTTTACTTGCCAAAAGGAATTCACCAAAGTACATTTTCCACCAAATTCTTGTCAGTACTATCAAACAAAACATATAAATACGTTATTTAATGGACTGGACGACAATGTAGTAAAAATACAAAAACTTTCAAAACTTTATCAAATCTATGATCGTTCAAAACGAGAATAATCGACCTCTAATATAGAAATCCGCCGTAGCTCAGTGGTAGAGCGTTGGGGCAGTATTCAGGAGGTTGTGAGTTCCATCCTGACTGAAGTTTTTCCACAGTCACACCAAGTAAATGCTGGTATGGCACCTTCAACATAGGCCCTGGCCGACATCTTCACGAATCCTTTCCCCTCCCCTATCCCCGCCTGAGACTTTGGAGCCAGGCACAAAGAAATCAGTCACACGTTAAAAAGAGATTTCCATGTCCGACATTTTAATATGATACGTTATGTATTATGATGATACGTTATTATATAGAAAATGGGCCTAGAAAGCATATAGGAAAAAGAAAATATCGTAAAACAAGAAGTGTATAACAACAATTTAAAACTCATCTTCAGATACATACGATAAGAACATTATGTTTGGATACTAGTTTATTATTTAGTCTTGTTACTATGGAAACGTTGAACACGGACGAGGTAGAGCAGCTGATAAAGGGCTTGTCTTGTAATCTGGAGGACTCGGGTACGATTCCCGGTGCTGGTCATCTTCATTGAGGTTTTCCGCTGCTTTTTCTCGGCCACACTAGGCAACGAAAATTCTATCCATTGTAAAATGGCTGTAATTGGGCTGTGTTTCTAAATTGTTAAATAATAAATCTACACAGTAAAAAACGGTTTCTTAACAGTGAGAAAAAATTCTTATCTGTACACTGAGAAACTATTTTTATTTTAGAAATGAGGTATTAACATTCTCATTTCATTAAAAATAAGAACATAACCAATTTGAAAATAAGATAAGTTTATCTTATTTTTAAACCGTCATGTTCTCATTTACATTAAGGCTGAATCCAAGTGGGTTTTTACCGCCTTTTTCGTTTTACGTCAATTATTCAGAATGTTGTGCAGGTAAACAAAATGTAACTTTCGCAAACCAAAGTTCGTGCCATGATGCTTCAATAACGAGTTCAATTAGCTTTATAGAAATGCTAGTAATAACCTCAGGATTGTGTGCAGGTACACTTTTGGAACACTATTCTGTCCAAAAAGTGTCTGCACACAATCCTGAGATTACTGGTAGCATTTCTTTAAAACTAATTCTACCCGTTATTGAAGTACGAAACGAACTTTGGTCCATGAAAGCTAAATTTTGTTTACCTGCACTGAATTTTGAATAATTGACGTGAAACGAAAAAGGCGGGAAAGCCAACTGGGATTCAGCCTTAAATGAGAATGCGGATATCTAATTTCTAAGAAAATTATTTGTCAGTTCACAGATAAGAACTTTTTTTTCTCAATTAAAAAAAACAAACAAACAGGTTTTTTGCTGTCTGTGTGATTGAACGCTATACACTTCCACACCACTTGACGGATTCCGACAAGATTGGGCACGCATATTCCTTAGGACCTACAAGGATATACTATAGCATTAAAAGGTTGCCACCTACGATGGGGAGGAGGGTAGGGGTGTGCAATTTGCGAACTACTTGAGCTAGAAA
>JAGDQP010000850.1:57395-78952 GCA_022664845.1 Lepisma saccharinum
TTGAGCTAGAAATGGGACATTTGAGCTAGAAATGGGACATTTGAGCTAGAAATGGGACATTTGAGCTAGAAATGGGAAATATCTTCGTTACAATTCATTAGTAACGGCTACCTTGGTTTTCCATTCTATACCCCCCGGGGAGGAGGAGGGGGAATTAAGGAAGCGAAAACCATTTAAGATGTGGAATATGAGAATATGTAAACTGTTAAACTTGGAACCTTGAAAATTAGCATGCGTGTTCCTTAGGACAAGGAATTATTAATGACAGTATTACAAGCCGCCCACTCACCTAACTGCCACAGGGAATAAAATTGTTATCTATTTTTAATTTCACATAACAATAAAATAATTAATTTATATCTTTTAAAATTAAAATTTCAATTGTTAGAAACTAGAAACCATACAATAATTTCTTAAATTTTTAGTTTGTATTTTGTTTGAGCTTCTAAGATTGAGCTGTGAAGAAAGTGAAATATGTAGGATATGAGGATCAACAAACTATGTTCATCCCGCACTAACGGGCGAGCAGATTAAGCTGGAAATAAATAAAATAATACAGATAAAAATCTTGGTAGTAGTAACTTCTATCCTACATCCACCTTTATAGTTGGAATACGTATAAACGTTCTCCCATTTGAATTTCGCATTTATTTATGGTTTTTAGGTGACTTTGGATCAGATCGGGACAGGGTAGAAGATGCAGCCAGGACCTAGTTCACAAGTACTACCATTCCGACATTTGTCTGGTGTGACAGGAAAGAAAACTGTGAAAAGTCAAGCCAAGGTGGTCGGCCAGTTGTATGAAACCCAAAACGTCCCGAATGCGCCAAAGCTCTACCAACTGGACTGTGGAATTTGAATTTGAATTTGAATTTCATTTTATTTAGGCAACTTTGACTCAGAGAGAATATGGTAGGAGAGGAAATTTTAGAAGGAAGCCGACCAGGACCTAAAGTTTGAAGGTACCACTCTGGCATTAGATTGGTATGACTAAGGAAAAGTCCTGGAAAATAGTGATGCATAAATTTGTATGTTTTCCAGTCTTCTTATCATTAAAATGGTGATCAGAATAAAATTAAACATTTCTATTTTCCCCCTCCTTCTGGTCCAATAAGGAAGCCATGGCTAGTTGGTTAAAAATCGGTCCAAAGACGTGGATTTGTAAAGTGAAAAGCAACATGAAACTATAAAAGTTGTATTAAATAGTCGGAGATGTATCTCTATTAATTTCTTAATTTGAATTTACTTAGATGGCTTTTGGGCATCTAAGGTTGAGGCCGAGATAGTATAAGGAAAAGGATGCGATTATGAGTCATCCAGGGCTTAAGTTGAAGGTACTAACTCGGCATTTACCTGGTAGTACTAAGGAAAAATCCCTGCAAAAACCTGTTATTTCAATTATAAATTGAGCCCATTAAACCAAGATGAGATCTGACTCTCTAACCACAAGATTTGAGCTTAAGAACTTCTG
Organism: Lepisma saccharinum; assembly: GCA_022664845.1. Lineage (NCBI taxonomy): Eukaryota > Metazoa > Arthropoda > Insecta > Zygentoma > Lepismatidae > Lepisma > Lepisma saccharinum. Next base: position 58,867 of record JAGDQP010000850.1, read on the forward strand.
GTTGTTGATCTTGGATTGATACGTCCAAAACGAGCTGGTGAGCTTCTAAGGACGGGACCTACATTTTGTGGGGGCCAAAGTGGACTGAGAAATACTCTTTTCAAAAGACCCCAGCGAGAATTGAACCCGTGATAACACTCATAGAAAGCGAGCGTGTTATCTACTCGGTCATCCCGAAGTCAGGAATGTTGGTTTAATGTCCACAGGAAAATTGGAGTTTCATATTTTTAAAAAAGCACTAGAAAAATCAATTAGGTCCTCGTTAAAAAGAAAACTAAAATACATTATTAACAAAATACTTCTTTTAGAAGAAAAGGATTGGTAGTAACTTCTTGTAATAGTGATCGCCACCGCTAAATAGACCTGTGACACTATAGTCCATCTCAAACACACAGGAACACGCACAAACATACACACACACACACGCACACGCACTGCACACAACCACAAACAATCAATAACTCAGAATCGAACCCGGGCATCGTTCTCACCGGTAACATAAGACTCCGAAGCCACGAGAGATTTTATTAAACAAAAAATATAACACATCCTCAGAGGACAAGATCAACTCACCTTGAAATTAATTAGTAAAACAACTCGTGTCTAAATATTAGAAAGTTACTGTCAGTTGTCCTGAAGTTGTTCACTGATCCTTTTGTTGTTGTTGATAAAAGCGAAGCAAGAATGCCGAGAATACTGAAAGAACTTCAAAGTATTGTTGATGCTTTATACTGGAGGAGTAGGGGCGGATGATCTCGAGTGTAAAAGAAGAAACGGCTGGCGGAAAAGTCCAATATGCCAGTGGTGTGAGAACAGGAAGCAGAGGAGAGAATATCTGGGACACACTTTCGTTTCGTTCCCGCCATCTCTTATTGGTCGTGCGCAGGAAAATATATTTATTCATAAGCTGAAGGTGCACGAAGAGGTGGAGTTTTGAGTGATGTAGTTTGTCGTGTGAGAGGTTAGGTATCTCTTGTAGTACATTTAAAAAGGGAACATGTCATAAAGCACGTGCATATATGTGTATGTTATGTCATATTATGCATTTATGCAGTGTTGCTACATCTAAGGCTATTTCATAATTTTCATTTGAAATAAAATCAGATTTCTGACTGCATCACGTTATAGAGTTTGCTCTGTCTCTGGGAAAATGAATTGGGATGAAAGATCCTGACCAACACTCAAGGAAGCAGAAAAGATTAGGGCAGACATGATAACAAAATATTGGATTGTGTAGGTCTATTTGTGATACTAAATACTCTTCTTTAAATGAAAAAAGCTCTCTAAATGTAAAGGACCTGCTGCTTTGAAAGACACCAATATGGTGGGATTAATCAAGGTCACTGACAGGCATGTATCCAGAATTTAATTTTGGGAGGGGTCCAAGGTGTATCTGGGTAGGAAGTGTATATTAAATATATATAATTACCCCTGAAGTTATACTATTTTTTTAGAAAAAAAAATGAGTTTTTTGGGGACCCGGACTCCCCAAACCCAGTCCCTAAATACGTCCCTGGTCACTGAAATCAATTGCTCTCTACCAGCTTCGTTTGAGGCACTTGCCTGTGTTATGGACAGGCAAACACTTAATGGTGAACTCCAGTAAACGAAATAAAAGGGAAAACATTTTTTTTCGGACGAGAGTCACTAAATTATCAAGGCAAACTTCAGTTAGATTGGATACTGCGGGAATTTGAACAAAGATGCCTGTTGATTTTATGCGAGCACACTTCCTCAATCTACGAATCTAGAGGTGATACCGGGTCACTTGTACTAACCCGGTGACATAAACAGGATCGTATCCTGTGGGTTATCTAGGCTACCGCAGCAGCCTAAGCTTGTGAACAAATAATTCAAACTGCACAAATAATATTAATTTACATGAAAGGGAGGCCAGAACACTTACCCTCTTTGTAAATCTTATTACTTTGGTTAGTGGTAGTCCAAGCAGTGAATCCAGAAGGCGCCACTGGTCATAAGTTACTATACTAGGTAACCCGGTCTGAAACTTGGCCTGAATGATTCCGTTCATTCAGTGAACTATAATGAAGTACCTAGTTTCGGCGTCGTATTTATCGTGCTTTGGGAGTATCACCTCCTGTCCCGGTCACCCTTGAAGAAACGCTAGGAAATAATTGGAAACTCTACTTTTCCCTTAGTTAGGAGTGCCGGTTCATGTCTTTATAAATGGACACCCCCTTCTTTTCCTCTACTCTTCAGTTCTGGTTATTGCACAGCCAAAACCATGTACTATTTCTAAGTTCCATCTGGCGGTGGATCTGACAACTGTTATGAAGAACTGGGGCTATAAAGTAGATAAACATCCTGTTTACATTTTGCTTGGTGGACGCACCGACTCGTCGTAGCTAAGTGGTAGAGCATTCGAAAGGTCGTGGGTTCTATCCCAGTAGGCGACCTTTCTCAGTCACACCAGGCAAATACCGGGATGGCACCTTCAACTTAGGCCCTGGCCGACATCTTCGAGCATCCTTACTCTTCTCCTATTCCGACCTAGGCCGTACATGCCTAAAGTGCACGCTTATGTGGGACTTTACTGTACAATTAAGTATGAATAGTGGTAAATGAAGAAATAGTATGTCGAAATATGAAAGTTACAAAATAACTTTAAACACAATACTTTTTTTTTATTCAAACAAAAAATTATATATCACAATCGTGTTTATGTTTCTTCAAGTAGTGAGTGTATAAGACTTTATTACGGTGATATTACATCATTTTGATTCCCACCGAGAAATTTACGTACCGTATGTGAAATCTTATTGTCTTTCTTAATAACAATTAAGATGTTAAGAATACATTTATGATTTTTTCCCCACGCTCTTACAACCTAAACCAGTGGATACATTTGTTCATTTTCTTGCTTATTTGTATGAATGACGTCTTTGAATCCCAACAGGGAGCAGAGGTTGCCTTTGAAGCAATTTGCCAAAGTTGGACTCAGTTCACCTTTATTTAGCCTGCTGTATGGATTAACAGGCTGCTTCCCGCTGAAGTTCATTGACGTCGGTTTGCATTCATGAACATTTAGGAAACAAGAGTACATTGCACTCAACATTTTTCACTGACTGAATTCTTTTTTAGTTAATTTCCACTTTTATGAACTGAACAAGTAGATAGACTCAAGCTAAAGAAAACTACGAGAGATGATATCCCTCAGCGAGAATTCTTCAACGGAAAGAAGATAGCAACAGAGCATAGTCAAGGTACTATCTGTATTGAAACTGAGAAGAATCATGCAGGCCCATGGCCACGATTTTGTTAAGGGAGGGGCACAGATAAACGTTCTCTCTCTGTCTCATATACATATGACCCTTCTTAACCGACTAGTTAACACGCTTTTTGCACTTGGTACGCATGGTTCCGCGTTTGATTCCGACAAGATTTTCGGTGCTGAAACAATTTAAGAACTACTTAAAGAAAAAAGTCCAGTCTTGAATGCTAGAAAATAACGGCTGAGTAACTATTATTTTAATAATAATAGCCTATATTTGATTTTACGTTCAGTAATAACTCGTTTCTAGTAATACAAAAAAATGTTCTCCTAAAAACCTGTTTTTACAGAATCCCCTCAATAAGCAATTCTAATAGCCTGCTGCATGATTCTTCGGGTTTTAAAACCTGTTGGGACGAACTAAGAAAAAATATTGAATAATATTTAATATTTGTACATACATGACTAATATATTTACATTAAAATTTCTTGTTTCTATTTTTGTATTAGTGAAAGGTGATTTCTGATTATTAGCGCAGCCGTATGAACGTCAGTGAATAAGGGAAAATATAGGGTTTGTCCTGCCTGTCTGCTCCCCCCCCTCCCCGCGCCTTAAGATCTCAGCAACTACAGTCCGACAGAGTTGAGCCATACACCGTTGGATTCGTCACGACCTCAAACGGTGGAGAAACATGACTTTGACTCTAAAACTGACAGGTCCTTTTTCATTTACTTAGTTTTCTCCATTTTCCGTATGGTTTGTCACATGGTATGTTTCTCCTCCACCACCCATGGATATTCCTAATAAATATTTATCGAATTAACATGCATTATTGTGTTCTCAATTTGAATATAAAGATTTAAAGAGACATTTAAAACCAAAAATGTATTTGAATTATGTAAATTGGACAATTTAAATTATTTAAAGAAAGGTTTCGAAAGAGATGGCCATAATTTTTTGAAAACGAAAAAGACGATGCGAATTTTTTTCGAAAAACGAAAAACGGAAAATTTCGCGAAAAACGAAACATTTTTCGAAAGGCCAAAAATAATTTATTTTTCGAAAAACGAAAAATTGTTTGAAAGACGAAAAAACGAAAAATGAAAAAAAAAATCGAAAGAAGAAAAACGAAACATTTCGAAGACGAAAAAAAAAATACACAAAAACTAGAAATTGTTCGAAATATAAAAAAAATTTGAAAGACAAAAAAGGAAAAGAACTTTTGATGAAACAAAATAAACAAAAAACGCCACGAATAAAATATTTATTTTAATGCAGTTAATGTAACTCATGGTACTTTGATATAACTAATGTTTCTCTGTAGTTATAGATATAAAATTAGCTCTAGTTCTATGTAGGCTGATGCTGAATGTCAGCAGATTTTGCTTATTTAACAGTCAGTCGCAGTAGCCGCATTGGGTATTCATTAATGCTACAATTTTTTCTTATACACGTGCTGTTTATGAGAAATATGACAGAAGGATTAAACTACGTTCAATACTTACGTGCATTGGTTACGGCGTAAGATAATTCGGGTATTCCCCGTACTCTGTCTCAATTAGGGATGGCAACAATTTTTCGAAAAAGTTTTTTTTGGAAAACGAAAAAGACGATGCAAATATTTTTCGAAAAAAAATTTTTTTGTGGGAAAAGCAAAATCGATTTTTTTTTTTTTGCGGAAAACGAAAAACTCTACTTTCAAAGATCAAAAAACACTTTCTTTTTTTTTTTTTCGAAAATGGCCATCCCTACTTCGAAGTAAGCAGATTGCAATTATAAAATTAAATCTAGTTGTTTGCTGAGTTTTATTTTATATGGCGGCTTATCTGATTTTATTATATATTTTATCCAGCTAGACTTTGGCCTACAATATGTAATGATCAACAGTTGTTGTGGTTGCTTTCATGGTTAACAATATCTGTACATCTTGCATTGTAACTTTGATGAAATGTTGAGTCGAGATTACGAGGCCAATGACAATATCCCCCCCCCCCAAAAAAAAACCGTTAACTGTAATTACGAAAGCTCGTTTCCTCTCTGAACACAAATTGTGTATTTTACCGGTACTGTTCTCTAGTCCCCCGTTTTTGTAATGTTATATAGAAAAAAGGGTTATACCCAGCGACATGCACTCAATGGTTACTAAGTACTAGGGGATATGATAATGTGATATTAATTCATATATAAATTTTAACATCTTTATACGAGCACGGGCAATAGCGAACAGGTTATCTTTCCGGATATGGAAGTAGAGTTTGAAATTTTTTTTATCCATTTTAAAACTTAAACATTTTTAAATTGGGAGGTGTGCTCGAGAATTTGGGGTGACACCACTCTTTTGAGGGATAATGTACAAAAGTGTGTATTAGCTATAAACGCCACATTATAAAATACTATTAAATGAGAAAAATTATTTACGAGTCCATTTTTAACACCACAAACTCATAGATCATTTCCTCCGCGTAGCTAACTTAAAGACCCATTAGCGAATTTGATAATCTCTTAGTGCTTTACGCAAACATACTTGTACACGCCCTTATGCATTACGTGCAGAGAGTCAATGCAAACTTTACCGAGAGTAAATTCTACCAAACCCCCATGTGCGGGCGGGGCTGTCCTATAACAGCTAACAAATACCTAACAACTAATGCTAATCAATCAATGCTAAAGCAATGCCGAAGCCATTAGTTACTAAAACGGCCCAAAATACATTACTTGTACATAGTTTGCTAAAGATTTACAAATTCACAGTTCGCTTTGATCGATTTTGTCCCTGTTCCTAACTGTTACTTTTACTTCCACCTCCTCCGCGGTATCTATTCAGTTTACATTTTCTTATAGTATATAGTCGTTTGTAGAAAACAGTAATACACAAATTGGGTGGTAATCACAGTAATGAAAACTGGCTTGAACTTGTTCAGGATAGAATCCTGTGGCGAAAGTTTGTTACTGTGGCGATGAACTTGCGAGTCCCGTAAGTAATCACAATAACATTGTTTCTGGGCAAATAGTGTGATTGGATTAGCCATTTCCTCAGAACATTATTTAACAAAATTATTCATTGCCCAAGAGATATCAGTTAGCTAGTCCTATATATTGCAACTATACAAAGCACTCATCCTCCAGCTAATACATTTCGCTAAACAAATCTAATGCTAATATATATGAAGTTAATGCATAATACAAAATAAAGCTAATGGACAATAAATTTAATCGAACAACTAGTACACTTTATTCCTCCAAGTACTGTATTTGGCATTCGAAGATATTCTTCAAATGGGTGAAACTTCAACAACGTGATTACATTTTTGGCTTTTAATGTTTCTTTAAACAGTATTGTTCAGTTTTACACTACAATAATACAAATGTAATTTCGATTCTTTTAAAAGAAAAGTAAAATAAAGTCACGAACAATACTTCGATCAGATCGGATCCAATATTTTCGTTTCATTTTCTGAATCCATAATTTCCGAATAGCTATTTCGTTCGGTAGCTGTTTACTGATCCATGTTAGCAACTATTATGGTTGATTTTCTACCAAGGCGTGCAAGTTTCCATATAGCCTACACCAATAGTGTGGAAGAACAGCAAATGTGTGTGTGAACGGATAGTGCTGCCACCATCGGAAAAGTTTATATATATATATATATATATATATATATATATATATATATATATATATATATGTGTGTGTGTGTGTGTGTGTGTGTGTGTGTGTGTGTGTGTGTGTGTGTGTGTGTGTGTGTGTGTGGTTATTTGTGGATGATGTGTGATGTAATATGAGGCGTCAATTATGAAGCTCTTTTTTGCTTCTGGTCAAGATGAAAGTTGTAACATGCTTTTCAATGCAAGAAAAAAAGGTATTTGTGGTACACGTGTGTGAATACTGGGACTTTCACGTGTCTACAGTTATTTTAATCAATGGGTCTTGCTTATTAAGATAAATGACATCAAGTAACCGTTTTATGTTCTAAGCGTTTCCAGAATTATCTGGTTTACTAAAAAAAAGTTACTGGGCTAAGAAAACCATCGGTCCTGTTACACAGAGATCACAGGAGTTATGATATTCTTAAACTGGTTTGAGCTTCTCCTACAGCTAAAAAAAAGTGGGGGGCGGGGATTCGTCTTAACGTGAAAACCAGACAGATCCTTCTGTTCATTGAAATTTGGGCATTTGACTAAAGAATATACGCTGGAAAACAATGACATTCTTTCAAATTTCCAATATATTTTTCACACGCCTTAGATAAATTTATTTATGGGCTTTAGGCATCTATGGCTTACGCCAGGTTATGGTACAGAAAGAGATGCGAGGAGGAGACGGCCAGGGTCTAAGTTAATGCTCTATTGCGGTATTTTCCTAGTGTGACAGTTAAAACAAAACAAAAAAATACACATTTGTGAAGTTAGTCTCCCACCCCCAGCCAATTAAGACGTAACTTACCTCAATCCTTAGGAAGTTGTTAGGGAGGAATAGGGAGTATATGATTTTCGTTAGGGAGTGAATAATAACGTGGTGGCGGCGCCAGAAAATATCGGGAGACTAACTTCACACAGACCCCACACCTATATAATTTCTGACCGTTGTTGCGTCCAATCGTTAGGGAGTTGTTAGCGAGGAATAGGGAGTACATTATTTTTTGTTAGCGAGTGAAGGATAACTTCGTGACGGCACCATAAAATGTCGAGGGAAACTTCACATAGCGTCCCCACCCACTATTCAATTTCAGATCGTCGTTGCCTTCAAACATTAGGGAGCTGTTAGACAGGAATAGGGAGTACATTTTTTCGTTAGGGAGTGAACGATAACTTCGACATTGTGGTAGGAAATATGGGGTATTCTAGCAAAACATGAAAATATGGTTGGAACTCTGTGAAATTAGTCGCTATATTCACTGACGGTGTCACCAACTTATCGTTCAGTCCATATAAAAATAATGTACTCCCTATTTCTCCCTAACAATTCCCTAAAGATTGGAGGTAATACCGATCCGAAATTAAATAGTCGGGGTCTGTTTGAAGTTATCCTTCATAATTGCTGCCGCCGCCACCAGGTTATAGTTCATTCCCTAACGAAAAATGCGTACTCCATATTCTCTCTGAGAAACCTTAACGATTATAGGCAACGCCAATCCGAGATTAAAAATTTATTAATGTGTCAAATTACGCCCCATGTTTTCAGGTGCCGTCAACAAATTTAAGTCTATTCCCTAACGAACATAATGTACTCCCTACTCCACACTAACAATTCCCCAACGATTGGAGGCAACGTCGATCCAAAAATAGAACGTTGAGGATGTGAAATTGGTCGTTCTATTTGCTGGCGCCGTCAATAAGTTGTCGTTCACTCCCTATCCAAAATAACATACTGCCTATAACCCCCTAACAATTTTAGACAACAAAAATCCGAAATTGAAAGGTTAAGAATGTGTCAAATTGGGTCCATTATGTTTGCTGGCGCCGTCACGAAAGTTGTCATTTACTCCCTAACGAAAACGAAGCTTCCTATTCCTCCCTACACGATTAGAGGAATCCGATTCCTCCCTACACGACGCTCCCAAATTGAAAGTTTGTGGGGCTGCTTGAAATTAGCCGCCATATTTACTGTCGCCGTCACCTATGTATCTTTTGCTCTGTAACCAAAATCATATACTCCCTATTCCTACGTAACAAAAACCTAACGACTGGAGGCAACGACGTTAGGAAATTGTAAAGTTGGGGATTTGTCAAATTACACCCTATATTTTGTGGCGCCGTCACCAAGGTATAGTCTACTCTCTAACGAAATTAATGTACTCCCTATTCCTAGAGGTAACGGCGATCTGAAATTGAAATTTTGGGGATGTGTCAAATTGGGCCCTATATTTTATGGCACCGTCATTACTTTGTCGTTCACTCCCTAACGAAAATAATGTACCCCTGATTCCTCCCTAACAAACCCCTTAACGCTTTGAGGCAACGGCATTCCGAAATTGAATAGGTGGGGGCTGTGTGAATTTTCACGGACATTTACTGGCGTCTTCATTACCAGGTCATTGTTTACTCGCTAACGAAATTAATGTACGTCCTACCTAACAGCTACGTAACGATTGGAGGCAACACCGATCCGAAATTGAAAAGTTGGGATGTGTCAAATTGGGTTCCATATTTGCTGGCGCCGTCACCAAGTTTTCGTTCACTCCCTAACGAAAATAACGTACTTTCTATCCCTCCGTAACAACTTCCTAACGATTACGGGCAATGCTGATCCGTAATTGAATAGTTTTGACCCTTTGGGTGGGGGCTAAATTCACACAGGTTCCATATTTGTTGGCGACGTCATCAAGTTGTCGTTAGCCCCCTAACGAAAATAATGTACTCTCTATTCCGGTCTAACAACTTCCTAACAATTGCAATAAGTTACGTCTTCATTGGGTGGTGGGGTTGAGGGAGTGCCATATAGAACGGTTGCGCGATTTATTGTCAAGATTGAAATAGTTTAACAGGTTAAGCATAGAAATCCCCTCTAAGCCGGACTCGCAAATCATAAACATATACTACTTCAATTGTGGTTTGCTAAACCGACACTACCTACCTCATTATTTATCGAGTTATGACGTCATTTGTGACGAAACTTTGCGCACCTATAGCTCCGAAACTAACAAATTTAATATTAAACAACTGAGTAGAGAAAGAAGTGTTTAAAAATCAGATTCAGGAACACTTAAAAAACGCTCCCGTGATATCACTGTAATACCAACAACGAAATCACCGTTAAAATGTTTTAATGGGGACTCTGCCGGAGCGGAAACGATGATTTCACTGGAGTCGGTGCTGCCAGTGATATCACTGTAATACCAGTGATGAAATAGCCCTAAAAATATGTTAATGGTAACTCCTGCCGTATACGAAGCAGTCATTTCACTGAACCCAATGATGCCAGTGATTAAATCACCGTTGTATGTTTAATGGTGACTCTTGACGTATTGGAAACAGTGATTTCACTGGATCCAGCGCTTCTAGTGATATCATTGTGATACAAGTGATGAAATCATCGTTGAAACGTTTGAATAATGACTCATGCCGTATCGGAAACAGTGATTTCACTAGAGACAGTGATATCACTGTAATATTGATGGAATTATTTTACAGTGGAGTTTATCAAGAGTTTCTGAAGCTGATTTATAAAAACTTGCACTTCAAAAGCGTTTAACCTTGACTCCGAACCACTTATTTCCTTACCGGGAACCGAATCCGGGTCCCCTTGATTACAAGGCAGAGAGCGTTAGCACTCATTCATGCAGGGGAGAGATGTCTACATTTCGACGGTTCATTTTCATTGTGAACAGTATTTTAGTTCTAACAAACGAATGGCATATTTTCACGTAAGTGAGTGCAGTATTTGCAGGCCTTATCACTACTTCAGTACCAGTTACATAATTATGCTATATCTTTACGATTCTTTTATCTTCACTCACACTATTGCATAGGTCGTTGCGTAAACTAGTTTTATGAGCACATATAATAATTTTCACTAACTAAATGCAATTGCAACGCTGCAACTTTATCGATATTCAGTTTTAATTTATGGACTATAAAAGTCCTCTGGTGATTCAGCTTTTCCACACTTTCACTGATAACTCCACTTGATAAACAGAGCCTTTAATTTGAAAGAGAAGTAAATAAAAACAACATTCCCACTAACAAGGAAGGGCCGCGGAGATGCCGACAAGAATCGTAACGACATTTCCACGCACTGTGGAAGATGTGGACAGTTAAAAACACGTTGTATTGCATAACACACGCCTCTATTGTTCTTTTATCGCGGAGAGAAACAAAGTTGTTATAAATACAATAGTGCTCGTTACAATAGTTGCCACGAAAAAAAGAGAATACATTGAGAACCACTGCTACAGTGATATACTTAAGGCTTACTAGGGAGGGAAAACTCAAAATATTTCATCTTAATAACGCAGTAATTATTAATTGATATTTGAAATCTCTTATGCATTCAATGATGAACCGCAACAAGATAAATTGATTCTACGGTAGGGAATGTCATAAAAACGGCATCTTTTTATTAAATATTTTTTACACAACTTTAACGGTGTAGATCACCCCCGCCATCTTGGTATGACCTTTCCATTGATTTACACGGGAAATGTTTTACTCATTTTATGCCTCTCGGAAGTAGAATATTTAAGTTCTGTTCTCACAAAATTTGTCTTGGTGGTTATTTTGACTCTTGTATAGTTTTGGTTTGTGAAGTTTCTTCAAATATATAAGTATAATGTATTATTAATCGTTTGCTATATAAATCACAATATGTTAACGGGAAATTATACTGTTGGTGTGTAAAATTTTGCATGAGTAAAAGAGAACATGACGATAAACTGGGCGAAAACAGAAGTTAAAAGTATGTTCCTGAAAGATATAAGACGAGTAAAACAATTCCCAAGTAAATCAATAGAAAGTGCGTACCAAGATGGCGGTGATCTGCATCGTTAAGTTACTTTCTTTATATGAACATCACAGCAAATCAAAAAATTATCCATATAATATATCTGTCGTTTCCAACCCTTGCCACTAAAATACCTTCCTTTAGGAAAACCTAAAAATACATTGAAATTCTAAAACTTTCGTTTTTATTTTAAAAAAACCTGAGCCTTCGCTTTTTTTTTCTAAATTTCGTTTCTTTTCAGAGCAGCAATTTATAACTTTTATATAGGTATTTAAGGAGAAATACAACATAAATTAAACCCTACATTACAAATAGTTTTTGGTAGATGAGAGATTTTCTGGGTTGCCTAGTTCTCAGTGTTGCGAACTTTAATCAAATCATTTTGAAAAAAAGCTTCTTCCATGCCGTATCTGCCCCAAACTTAGTTTAAATATAATTCATCACAATAGAAGAAAGTTTTGGGTGGCCCCGTTCTCAAAGACCCCAGCTGTCAGTGTTACCAGCCTATTTTAAAATTCAAACTTATAGAAAAGCCTTTATCAATACAAATCAACAAGTGTGCATTGATTTACACTAAATTTGACAGATATATATTCATTAGGTACTGGGACAGTTCATACAGGTATTCCACGCACCGTAATTTGTCAGTGTTGCCAATCAATTTTGAAAATTATATATTTAGTACTTCCATTCAGTTCGACGTATCCGCACCAAGCATTGAGTATAGATATTCGACACAGTTGAAACATACTGTGATTGTTCTCTGTACCCAAGTACCCAGTTATCAGCGTTGCCACCCTAATATAAAATTCAATTTTTCAAATGGCCCCCATACTGTTATGTGCCGATAGCTATTCCTATAGTATCAAAAAAGCGCGGGGGGAACCGCGGGACGTGGCTACGTTATGATATGCTTTGAAATAATAGTTCTCCGAGCCCCATTGCAAGAGACGTATTAAAGAAAACCGTATGTAGTTGCTTGTTTACAAGAGTATTCATTATGCGTTTATGCAACTCTTTTTTAAATATGCATAGTATAACATAAAATATTTTTGTTACACTGTCTCTATCTGTATATATTTTCACAGTATGGGGTGAGCCTTGGAACCCGAAGCATGAGGGGTCAATGCCCAGTGTTTTCATAGTGAAACACAATGTATTAGTGAGGACGCGGTGGCTCAATTGGTAGAGCTCTCACTACTGGCACTAGTAGTCATCGGACCGATCCCTGCTCACGCAATGTGGGCTTTGTGGTGGACAAACACCGTGTGCGTTGGTTTTCTTTTGGTTTTCCCATTTCCTCCCACTTTCTTCATTTCAGGAATTCATCTCATCATCATCCATCCGGTCTGAGCCAAAGTTGCCTAAAGGTCTTATACATTAAATTGGAATTCAAAAACAATATACTAGTATATCCAAACATACGGTCTATCTCTGCCCTTGAATAGAAGCAGGTTATTTCCCGGGATTTTGAGCTAAAGATAATTGATTTTTGCGGACGGTAATTATGATCAAAAATAGATATTTTACTTGAATAATGCCGTAATTAGAAATTAATGTATTGTATATACGGGATGAGAGCATATTTCTGCATGAATTCATAGTTTTTCAGTTTATTGTAAAGATGTCTTCGAAGTTTTATTATCTCTAGGAACTTAAACTCTTCCTATAGTTCAACATATTTCCTCAGTTCCTTGGAGGTTTATTAGTATTTTATTACAAACTATACGAAATAACTTCAGTCCATATGTCTTTAGTTAATTCTTTACGTTTGTCAGGGTGAAGAATTAGGAAGTATAGCAATGTGGCAGTGAATGCATAAATAATCCCATCATTTGCCTCGTAAGTCTGCAGGGAAACAAAGCAAAGTAAATTGGGATGAATGTGTGAAAGCTTAACTCCAATCCTGCTGATTACATTGATTAACTGCAGCGTAAATCTATTTTTAAACATTACTTTTGCATCTGAATATAACATGCAATGAACAAAGTGATATCAAAATACACCCTTTTATCTTTACGATGGCGAAGACGACAATAATGTCTTTTCATTTCAAACTAAATTAATATAACTTCTTTAAATCAGGAAGGAACAATCTTAAAACTATCGATGAAATTAGCCTTTCATGAAAGGATCGCAAATCAAGTACTCACGCCAAATATTGGTGTATGCCATGGCGGTGCCAAAGATCATAGTAAAACCCCATACACCAAAGATATGAGCCATCTCGATGAAGAAGATATGGACCAAAAAAAATTTCTGACAGCTATAGTCCGTTCTTTTCAGAACGTTCATTTCTGATAGAGTAGTATTATCCCTTGCAGCATCTTTTACTGGATTCACTGAACTGTTTGGCGGCATTGTCTACGCCAGCACCTAGAAAATATAAAAGACGTGTTGAAAAATCCGTTTTTGGTGTTTCATTTTCAAATTTATTATTAGTATTACTATTTTACACCGCGAGCTTTTCAAGACAGCTGATTTATCAACACTCAAATTTCAGCATGTATCAAATTTCAGATTCATTGACAACTGACTATCTCTCCTTTTTTTTCTTTCTTCTACATGCCTTCCACCAACCACAAAGTGTAGCGCTTAGCACAAAAAAATAGGGAGAGATCGCGCACAATTCAAGAAAAAAATCATTAAAATTCTGTTTTGTATGCAAACGTCTAAAAAAATTACACAACATATTCTTGAGTACCTTTTAGACAATTACATGCTATTAATCTTTAAGGTAAGTTATTGTATGCATAATAATAATAATAATGACTTTTTTTTGTAAAAAGAAAACTTAATTTGCGCAAACTCTTCTACTAGAGTAGGTAAGATTGCGCACATGGGTAGGAGAGATTGCGCATGAGAATAATCTAACATTCGATAATACGACCTAAATAGGAACTACTTGTTCCAAAATATTATAAACTATTGTATTACACACAGCTATTAGGTAAAGCAGCCTGAATATTCCTATCACATGTTACATTTCTTACTGTTGGTAATGTTTATAAACTTTACTAATACAATCGTAAGTGGACAGGGGAGAAGAATTTTATGCTCTTCGCACAGTGTATTCCTCCGTTAAGTAGTGGGTCAGGACAAAAAAATGACACCAGAATCTAGCCCTGATTTATCCTCCTCTCTCTCTTAACCTTTGCGCAATGTCTCCTCTAATTGTACTACATAAACTCTTGTACTTGACGCTCGACCCAACTATCTTAATTAGGTAGGTGAGTTTACGCACCACATAGCTTGGGTGTGAATTTCGCGAATAACCGCAAACTGCGTACAACACTAGTTCAGACAGAGAACTAGCTCAAGTACATCTTGACTGATTTTAAACTCGCAACACGTCAGTCCAATTCATTCCCGTCTTTCCAGGACCTGCGCAAACTCTCACGCTTTTACCTTATACCGGGTGGTAAGGTAGTGTATACGCAAACTTCAAGGGATAAATAGCTCATAATAAATAAGGAAACAGAAATCTTGGGCATTGAGATGAATTTTTACCGAGCTTTACTGCTGCAGGCTGCCGAGAGCGTGGGAAATGAATATTAGATTTTCACATCTCCAGCACCACTAACAGTAGAGTTGACGCAGCGCGCCATGGTCAAAAACTTAAAACCTGTGATATTCGCAAATGCACTTCCCAAATTGTGCAGTTGATGCGCAAGTGCTTCTTCGTCAAAGAAAGTAGGCGATTCCCGAACATTCTCTGTAGATAAAGGTAGTCAAAATAAGCACGATTAAGACGATATTACGTATGAGTAAAGATGATATATGTAATCTCCGTCAACCAACCGAGCAAAGCGATTTTCTCTCTTATTTTTCCATATCGAAGCTTTGCTTTTATATACTCAAGATAAAATAAAATAATAGCTGAGCAAAGGAATACGTTTTAATTAAAAGCTAAAACTGTGTAACAGTTTCGCCAAATAACTAACTACTTGGCTTCATCAGACACACTAATTTACATAACCAACACAATTTCTAACAATACAGCTTTCTGGTTCCTGATTGGCCCTCTGCCAGCAAATCCCGTACCGCCTTGATTGGTTGGCAGACTGATTGGTTGACAGGAACCAGATTGCTATCTTGTTAGAAATTGTGTTGGTTATGTAAGTTAGTGCGTCTGATGAAGTCAAGTAGTTCGTTAGTTGGTTAAACTTTTACTAGTTTTTAGTTTTTAATTAAAACATATTGCCTTACTCAGCAATTATCTTATTTTATCTTTCTTACTGATAACAAATTAAAAAGTTCATAAAATGCATGTAATCCTTACTCATGTATGGAATCCGTACTCTTGGTTGTGGTGTAAAATCTTATTAAAAAAACAAAAAACAATTCGGCATATAGAATGTGTTTGAGACATCGACTTGACAAAAATGGATTATTGTTGCCTACTAAAAGGGCATTCAATTCATGTTAAATTAAATTCGTCTTTATTGGAGAGAATTTCTGGGAGTTCTCTGTGCAATTTTGTAATATGAATTGGTTGGAGAAGTCAAAATAAACTCTATGTGTGTTAAGAACACAATTAAAAAACGTCATTGATCTGAAGTCCTGAAGTATTCACTTTTATTGCTAATATTCTTGCAATGAAAAACCGCAACAGAGCAATGTATAGTAATGACTAGCATCTCGAACTTTCAGTAGTGGGTTCGAATCCATTCAGCGACATGGATGCTTGTAAATTTTAACGAGCATTACCCTTACATAATCGTGAGGAGGCCGAAGTCATAAGTTACTAAAATGCCCATTCAAAATAAAGTTTACCAAAGTTTCTGGATTTTCAATCTGGTTTCAATTCCCAATTTGATATCAATTTTTGGTATCAAATGATGAATGGATGCAACTAGATTGACAAGTGAATCGGATATTTATCTAGGATTGGAGAGGGACACACGATGCAGCACTAGCGAGACTCAGAGAAATACAGTGTGTGCGTGTGTGTTCTTTAGCATAGAAAAAATAATGTAGTTTTCGTATTTTTCATTGGTCTTTCTCTCTCCCTCTCTTTCTTTGCGTTTTTGTGTCTTCGCCTCTCCCTCTCCTTTTAATTCTTCTTTGTCTATCTCTCTCACTCTAACTATCTTCTCCCAAACACACTCTCTTTATGTGTGTGTGTGTGTTCGTTCTATCTCAACGGCTTATTATAAAAACAGCTCATTAGTTGCCCTGAGCCAAAGTTGCTTTAGCTCAGGGCGAACGCATGGTGATGAAAGAATTGTTGGAATTAAGAAAGTTAAGAAAGGAGAACCCTAAAAAATCCATGCACGCAGTGTTTGTACTACCACTGTGCTACCGCGGCCTCGAGGTCATTTGCAATTACTAGAAAGTTATTTACAATGTTGTTGTTTTTTTTAGAAAAGAAAAGCTGCAAATGCAAGTGTGTATGGACATTTATCGTTTGCAATTACAAGAGACCCGTGATAATCCGATCTGCGATGGATCAACTCCTCGCATAATGTGTCCATGACAGATGTGGGATACAGCAGTCTTCTGCAAGACAAAGGAACATTATCGATTTTTCTTCATTTAAAATGTTTAAGGTATATCTACTTATGATACACTGTATAGTATTATTTTTACTGCTTATGTTCCTAGTAGTCTAATTTCAGAGGATGATACAATACGTAGTTTAGGAACATTTTAAGTAGAAACGCCGCATTCAATTTTATTGCAAATCACTTAATACTCGTACATTTTCATAATTATCAGATCGGATCGATTTGTTTGGACTTTACTTCATTTACTGTAATTGTATTTATATTTTGCTCATCTGATAATCCGATGTTTCTCGTGTTCCGACCATGTCCCCAGTCGTGTAGCTGGATAAACTATAGAAGTCGACACCTCTTGTATTAACGCACGTTGCATTAAATGGTCGGTGATGTATGACTATAATAAATTTTGAATTTGAATTTACTTATCGGCTTTAGGCATCTACGGCTCAGGCTCGAATAGGGGAGAAGAAAAGATGCGAGAAGTAGTTGACCAGGGCCTAAGTTGAAGGTACAAAGCTTTTACCTGGTGTGACTGAGGAAACTTTGGGAAAACCTCAATCATTTCTATTGTAAATTTAACCCATTAAACTCAGAAGAAATCTGGGTCTCCAATCACATTTTAGCTTTTGGTTGTTGATGTTGGTTAACATTTCAAACGAGCTGGTGAGTTGCTAAAGACAAGATCTACAATCCGAACCACTCTGTTCGATTTACACTGCCGGAAATTAAACCCGTGACCACACACATACAAACAGAGCGATGTTATTCTCTCGCACGTCCGGAAGCCACTTCTGTAATATGCATAGCATAATTACAGTTTCAAATTTAAAAATGGAACTAGCAAAATCAATTATATTCTCGTTAAAATACTAAATTACACTACAGTCAAACACTCTTTTTAACGGACACCCCCTACATAATGGACGATACTTTTGGTTCGTAACGAAAATACAATAACATTGAAGAGTAATTAATCCCTAAAAAAAAAACATCTATGATAAACATAGTACCAGCCTCTAGTGATGCCTATTGGTTAAAAATTCAGCTCTTTCATTTTTCAATTTTCTCTAACACAAAGTGTCCGAAAAGTCTCTGCCTGTCTCCGGAAATAAAAGGAGCTTGAATAAAACAGTTCAGCTTTCAATTCGGAGATTGAATTTGGATTTATAAGTCCAATATTGTAAGACTACAACCTTCTATTAAGGTATTTTTACACTTTAAATGCTCATAGTCTAACGCCCACCACTACTCAAGTAAAAGCAGATAGAGCGAGGCTGACTTCAAATTTGGGATTTAACTAACTAACTCTATGGCTTATGGAACTCGCAAGTTCATCGCCGCAGTAACAAACGTTCGCCATTGGATTCTATCCTGGGCAGTATCAAGCCAGTTTTCATCACGAACACCTACTTCTCGAAGATCTCTTCTAATATTGTCCTCCCTACGACGTCTCGGTCTTCCCAATGGCCTCTTCCCATCGGACCTTCCAACCAGGATAGAATATATTCTTCGTTTTTTCCCCTATCCGAGCTACATGCCCTGCCCACCTTAGTCGTCTCGATTTCATTATTTTTACATCTGGTGAATCGTACAGTCCGTGGAGTTCTTCATTATGCAGTCTCTTCCACTCTCCAGTCATCTCGTCCCGTTTCGGCCCATATATCTTTCTCAAAACCTTATTTTCAAATACACGTAATTTATGTTCATCTGCTACGGTCGTACTCCAACTTTCGCAACCTTAAAGTATTACCGGCAGAATAACCGTTCTGTATATTTTTAATTTCAATTTCCTTGATTTTAATCACGATGTTAGAAGTTTCTGGACTGAATAGAAACATGCGTTCCCCGATACTAAGCGACTTTTTATTTCTTCCGTGACCTCAATTTTGCTTGTTACGTATGCTCCCAAGTATTTAAATTTGTTTACTTTCTCTATGATCTCATCCCTAATTATTATGTTTTTATTTCCTTCATTCCCTGTGTTTCGGCTTGTTATCATGTATCTTATTCCATCTGTGTTTTCCTGTAGACCTATCTCACAGAACGCTTCTACTAAGACATCGGTGTTGCTTTGTAGTGCATCTATATCGTCCCCTATTAAATCTACATCATCCGCGTATACAAACAGTTGATTCAAACCATTCAATGATAGTCCCTTTTTGTCCCCTTTAATTTTTAAAATCGCATATTCTAACGCAAAGTTAAACAGTAGTGGTGACAAGGCATCGCCTTGTTTCAATCCGTTGCGAATCTTGAAACTATCTGACATATAGTAGCAGAGTACCTATCCGTACTCTGCTTATGGGGTCGCTGAGACACATCTTCACTAGTTGGACCAATTTTTTCGGAATCCCAAATCGTATCAGGATACTGTATAACTTTTCCCTTTTGATAGAATCATATGCTTTCTTAAAATCAATGAATAGCTGATGAACCGTCCCATTGTATTCCTATTTCTTCTCCAAAATTTGTCTCAAAGCAAAAATCTGGTCCAACGTGGATCTATTTCTTCTAAATCCACATTGGTGATCTCCAATTATTTCATCTACGTATACATTTAGGAGTGTTAACAGAATATTGCTTAATACCTTGTAACAAGTTGGAAGTAACGAGATTCCGCGGTAATTATTGCATTCCGACTTATCGCCTTTTTTGTAAATCGGAACAATTATTGATGTTTTCCATTCCTTTGGGAGCTCCTCCTTTCTCCATATAGCACTTATCAATTTATGTAGTTCCTTGATTAGTGCCGTTCCTCCTGTTTTAATTAATTCAGCTGGAATATTGTCTATTCCTGGTGATTTGAAATTTTTCAATTTCTTAACCGACATTTCGATCTCGATCTCTCTAGGTTCGGGAATCCACGGTTCTGCGGTATGGATTTCAAATTCCTGTGTTTGTTCCCC
>JAGDQP010000850.1:79352-114791 GCA_022664845.1 Lepisma saccharinum
TCACCTACGCGTTCCTTCGCTGCGCTCTTAATTGTTTCACGAATTGCCTCCCACATCTTACTTACATCAATTTCATTATTAATATCATCATTATTATTACTCGAGTCGGCTAGGATTTCGAACCTATTTGAGAGTTCGAGTTGGTAATCTGCTCTTATGCTCGGATTATTTAATCGTTTAACTTCGAATTTCAGTTGTTTTGATCCCTTGCTTTCTCTGTTCGCGATGCATAACTTTTCCCTTACTTTTGTGATCACTAATTGATGGTCGGTGTCACCTTCCGCTCCTCTGTACGACCTAACGTCCATTATGTTGGTGTGTCCGGGTTTAGATGCCTTAATTTATTAGGCATTTTTTTTAATCTAGTAAGACTATGGCTGAGCATTACGGAGGTCGTGAGTTCAAACCCAGCGGACGACCATCTCGACAAAGGTTTTCCCAGAGCTTTTCCGCAGTCACACCTTGCAAATGCCGGGATGTTACCTTCAACGTAGGCCTTTGCTGACCCACATCCTTTCCCCTCCCTTATCCCGATCTGAGTCTTAGATGCCTAAAGGCCATAAATAAAAATTCAAATTCGAAAGCAGGTAGAGAAACAGGCTTCAGATTTGGGTTTACCCTTCATTAATCTCTCAGATTTCAATTTCGTGAGACTGGATGACAGGAAGATCTGTGGATGAGTTGAGAAAGGATTGCTGTTAGTAACACTTGTTTCTATTGTTTCCAAATGGCGACCGTAACATGTTGCATTTGTTTTTTGTTTTTTTTCTTTATGAGCATTCACTAGATATTTATGACGTTAAAACATTTCAATAATATCAGTACAGATTTTACTTCTCTCCATCAACTTACATACTTGACTTATCTTAGTGTTTCAGGTTGATATTTGCTGTTGAAATACCATTAACTTCTCGAAATAACGATTCAATACTCTTCATTCTTTATATCTTTATATGTCACACTACTGAGCCTGATTGTTTCAGGGTTTTCCCTCAGTTACAGCAGACAAATGCCGGTATGGTACCTACTAACCTTCCAACATCCTCTGCCCCACTCTATCCCGGTATGGGCCTGAGATGAACAAAGGCTATCAATAAATTTAAATTCGAATATCACAGAATGTCCCAAATTTCGCTAGTCCATTTCCAATATCAACATTATTTAGTTCTAAGGAAGAATTGTAGTCTATTTTGTCACGCAAGTGTACCCAGTCTCTGTCGGCTCAATCACTACCCTCATCATCTCTTACACCATTATGCTTGACCTTTACGATTCTTCCCCGTTTTCATTTAAAATTTTATTGTTCCATTACAAAAAACTAATTATATGAACACACAATCAGTTTTATTAACAAAGTTTTAGTTTTTAATTTAACGATATTAAGTTTTTGTTCATTGTGTGTTATTTTCTGATTTAACATTCGATTCTTTCACTGATAATTCCATTTGAAAAACAAAAGCCGTCATGTGGGATGAAAGGAAGAGAAACAAAAATCTCGTAATAACAAAGGAGGAACGCGGAGATGTCGACAAGAATCACAACGAAACTTTCACAGATTGTAACACATGTGAACAAAATAAAACGTACTGTGTTGTATAACATATGCATTGGTGTCCTCTTACAGAGATAGTCAATGTTGTTGAAAAAAAAGTGGTTCTGGTTCTTCCGTAACATTCACTAGAAATTTAAGTTTCTTTGGAGTTACAATTTTTGGGTATAATAATCAGTTTATGTTGCTCTATTAAATGCCATTTTCCGGGCCAATCTGTTACTTGGTCCATTTCCGGGTTAACTGCCATTAAAAATGAAGAGTACATTGAAAACCACTCAACAGTGGTCCAGAAGCCCTCAATATCGCGACAAAATACCATTTTTTGAAGTTTAAAATATTATGTAACTTCCTACATATTTATAAAGAAGAATAACCAGACCACCTCAGTCAACCCGTGAAATGTAAAAAAAATTAAGTCATATTTTGGTGTAATGAAAATGCGATTTTTTATCAGTTTTATTTTATACGATTTTCCCCTCTTTTCCTGTACGTGTTATACATTATTATGTTTGTTCAAGCTTCAAGTTTTCATAATGACACATAGACTTATCCTATGTTACGTGTCAGTGGCACAATATATTGTTACTGAAGGTAGACGAAGGCGAAGAAGTTGTTGACAGTGTAAATTTATCATAGAGCTGCAAAAAAAGGGCCACGGAGTCCCGCCCTAAAAGCATCATATTGTAGTACTTTTATGTCTGTCATACACGAATGTAAATAAATAAAAAAGAAATGGCTCATCCTTGCTCATTTATTGAAAAATATATTTGTAATATAAAATGCCCATGCATAGTTTTCTTTTTCAAAACACAATATGATGTATACACTTTGTTTTTGGACCAACCAAAATATAATTAATGAACAAAGCAGCTACATCCACCCGTTTCTGTAGACCCATATGATTGGAATCCAACCAAGAAACACCAGAAGTAACCTTTCTGAAATGTGCGAGGTATAGAAGAAAAAGTTCAGACCAAAAACCATTAAACTGGATGAGAAGGAGATAAACGTTCTTTAGAGCTGAAGCGGACCATGATTGATGACAAGGTTTACAACGTCGTGGTATGTACCAAATCAATACATATGCGCTATATCTGAAGTGCCAGCCCGAAAGAAATGAATTCATTGTAGAAAAAATCAGTAAATCCATCGTCATTCACTTTGACCTATCAATCCTAGATGCGTGGGTTCTATTTTTTGAGTGGGTCATACCTAATAGACGTTAAAGTGGCGGATTGGAAGTCAAAAGAAGTTGCTTGAACGAAAGATAAAATTCAGGATGGGTTTCGGCAGCAGATGGGCTTACGAGTGGATCAACCAAATCTTTGAGGCAACGTAATGAGAAAATTTTTTCTTGAATATAACGAGATTGTCACCGTTATCACAGGCATTGATCAAGACCTGATTTCAAGCTGAGTCATACTTGTGCAGAATTCATTCTGCACGTACGAAATTTGACACAGCTCTTAACGTCCACTATGAAATTTTATCTTATCGAAATCGACACAAACCAATTTGAGGTGTTGACAGGAGATGTCCTACACTTATATATTTAGATATATCTATGGTACTACATGTCTCTCAGCGTGCATAAGGTGTTGATGAATCGAATTAATTTTATTATAGAAACCACCTTCATGCACATAGAACAGATATCTGAAGAAGCACGGAACAAGCATATTCCTTAGCGGTAGGAAGTGTTTTGATAGAGACAATGACAGTACACGAGATCTAGACCCTTAACTGTTTTCTTTTAATACAAAATATAATCCATACATTACAGTATATCTTTACAATGATTGTTTTGAATGATAGAAGAGTGTCCGGAACTAATTATATCTCAATTTGTTGGGAAGTACGTATTATAGGATACTTCTCTTGACGTGTAAGGTGCGGGAACGAGTCGGCCTTAATACAAGACAAATTGTGGGGCTGCTAATTAGAAGTAACGTTAGTTGAGGAGCTCCTACTCCAACAGCAGGTAGTGAGTGAGAGGTTCGGTTTTCCTACTCCAACAGCAGGTAGGAGGTAAGGATTTAGAATGGTCAGCCCCAACAGCAAATGACCACTTGGGCCCTAATGTCTTCCCTTTTATATTGAAAATCTTCGGGTATTCTCGGCGACTCTCGTAGGTGGCGTTGGTGGGAATGACGTCCTTCGGCTTCGTAAGCTCTGATTGTTGTTGTTGGCTGCTGTATGTTGACGGCAGTCATATGCACCATATAGTACAATGTTATAGCGTAGAAGGAACGTTACGCAAGGAAGTGTTCACGGGAGAACAAAATGAAGGATGTGTTCTTCCGACTGATGGTCATGTCTGACTCCGCCCTGTTTTCTCTGTGACAGAAGCATCCATTCTTAATAGTGAGAAAAGTCTCCCAGCCACGTGATCTATTGAAGATTTTCCAGTTATCCACATGCGCGGCAGTGCATACAGACAAGTTCTGCACTGCCAGAAGCATGTTATACAGGAACAAGAGTTTATGGCGAAATCGGCGAATTCGAGGGTCTTCAGTTATTCGAGTTTATTCTTCAGTTACTCGATAAATATGCCCCTGTGCGTACTAAGCGGATGAAGCACAAACCAGCACCATGGCTAACAGATCATATTCATGCACTTAGATCTCAAATAAATCCTGCTGATTGCAAGTGGAGAAAAACCCGTTTGTAATAGGTATCGTGTTTTGAGAAACAAAACGAATCAAACTAATCGAAACGTCAAAGTTAGATATACATACACACTTTTCCAGAATCAAACATCCACAAAATCCATGTGGAACAGTATAAGCTCTAGGAATGGGAAAAGATAAACAGCAACTCCCTCCTGACTTGAAGTCACCAGATGAGCTAAACAAAGAATTTGTTACACACAACTTTGCAATAAATAATAGGTGAAAGGAGTAAATACTAAAAGAAATAGCTTCAACAATGTTTGTAAACGTGCCACACGGAAAATTCTACCTCCAAACGGTGACGACACAAGAGGTAGAAAGAGCACACAAAAGGGCATAAGTTGAATGCAACGGGACTTGATAATATATCTATTGCACTAATTAATAAAATAATAGATGTCGTGACACCAATACTTACACCCATTTTCAACTTCTCTCTATACACTGGGACGTATCCGTCACTGTGGAAAAAGTTGCTAGTACACCCTATTCCCAAGAAAAGTTAAATTACAAAAGCCGAGGAATTACGACTAATAAATATTCCCCCCGCAATATCAAAAGTTCTCGAAAGAATAGTCCACGAGCAACTTATTACATATCTTGAAACTAATAACCTTCTAAATAAATTCCAATCCGGCTCCCGGAGAAACCACAGCACTATCACGGCCATAGCAAAGATTGTCGATGACAAAATTTCAAATGACAGTAAGAAAATCATAATGGTGACACTTCTAGACTACAGTAAAGCATTGAATTCTGAGGATTTAGATTTATTTGTTTGTAGACTGCAGCACTACAATTTCGCTTCAATCACATGTGAGTGGTTTAAATCATATATGTACGATAGAGGGCAGGTGGCAACAGTGACAAATGAAATTTTGAGCTTGGTAGATGTAAAGTATGGTGTTCCTCAAGGGTCAATTTTAGGTCCTATTTTGTATTGTTTATATGTAAGTGACATAAGTAGAATCAGATCACACTGTCAGTTTAATTTATTTGCTGATTATTAACAGATCTATATACAGGGTGATCGAAAAGGCACAGTCAAGCTAATAGATAAAATGAATAATGACCTAGCAGCAATAGCCGAATGGTCTTGCCAGCATGGCCCCATATAAATCAAGGGAAAACTCAGTGAATAATTTTGAACAACACGAAACTATCGCACACTGATGCATTTAAATTAAAATTAGGTGAGTCTCTAACCGTTAGCGAAAATGTTAAGAACTTAGGAGTTAGAATGGACGAGACATTATCCTGGTGTTCTCGTGTTAAAGAAATATGTAAAAAAGTTTATTTCAGATTGCAAGCCCTGAAACACATACACATTTACACACCTGAAAAATTAGAAAATTACCTGATCAGACCTTAATTATGCCCATTATCGACTACGGGGATGTTTTTTTACAATGATATGCCAACTGCTTTATCAGATCGACTACAGCGCACACAAAATTCTTGCATACGGTACGTTGTCGGGGCCAGAAAATATGACCATGTAACACCACACAGACTAAAATTGAACTGGCTAGACTTGAAAACAAGAAGAAATCTTCACATTGCGTATCAAGTTCATAAGGCAGTAATGAAAACTAGTCCCCAATATCTATTAGATATCTTACAATATTCTTTTGATACACACAGAAGCAGACGATTTGATAACCTTTTAGTTATACCGAGATACAAAACATGCCAGTACAGCAAGGCTTTTGTTGCAACTGGAACATGGTTGTGGAACTCGTTGCCTTGAGAGCTCACAAGAAAGCAATCAAGCGTAATATTTAACAGGAAATACAGTAACATATTACTAGCAGAAATGAAATTCACATATTTGTAATCTATCCATTTATTAGAGAAAAACAACAACATTTATTTAGCAGCACCTCTCCATCATTCTTGTTGAATTCGATCTGATTGCCTCACACAGTATTGTATGCACAATTGTGTGAATAAAAGGGTTAATTTATAACCGATAGAAATGTAATAATATTTGTTGTTGTTGTTGATGATGATGTGGTATATGACGGCAGTATATAATATGATTCAAACCTACAATAAGTGTTCATACATGTATGTATGTGCGTGCATGCGTACGTGTGTTAGTGGAATAAGATTTAGTTATTATATATTTGTTTGTATTATAGATGTAAGTGTATCTATATTTAATGATAAATTCTTAATCATATTACTGGTAATGTGGAAGAGAAGGCTACATAGCCTTAACTTTATCAGTTAAATAAATCAAATCAAATCAAAAGGCAATATAGATTCAAGGTGGGTGACAAAGGGTTGCTGAAATCAGTTAAAATTTCATGTGCCGCCAAACAGCAAGTTACATAACTAGAGAATAAGTTATGGAGGGGAAGGCGATCAGAAATAATATCGATGCATCCAATCTCGCTTACTCTAAAGACATTTAAGGTAAATGTTAACAAATTGAAAGTTGTACCTGAAGTACCGAAGTTTCTGAAATTTGGAAGATACATTAGTCACTGGCACAGAAGTAGGCCAGTTGAGCATTCAAACAGACAGTCGAGAGTGAAGTAACAGTTTCGAGGAGAACCAGAGTAATTGCAGAGATATACTTCCAGGAATAGTCTTCTAGGAATACCCAACCAATCATTTGGGCTATGCAGTGAGGTGTCATGCTGAGTCCTGACAAGCAGTACCAAGCAGTCCTGACAACAGAGTAGACACTCCTGAGTGTTAGTGTACCGTAATCTTCCTTCGGTTTAATCGTAAGAGTGGCTTCTAGGTAGAGCTATTGATACACGGGATTGGAGTTTTCTGTCCATAACCAGTTTTATTACAAAAAGTGTACAAGTCAAAGATTAATAAAATGGCCGTCCGGATCAAGACTAAATATATAAGATATTGAATAAGTTATAACATAATTTAGTATTTTATTTGAGTTCACGCCTCGGATAAGTGAGGTTTAGGATGTGGAATCACCCCACCCCAAGCCAAGTGTGTGTGGTTGAAGGATGCCTCGATTCCAAGCTAAATCTGAGGCACGTATTTTGCTCCGTCCAAGCCAACGGTAGCAGGTTGAATATCAGGTAACACACCACCCCAAGCTAAGTGTGTGTTGATGATTGGAAGGAGCACACCACGCTAAGCTAAGTGTGTGTGAGAGATTGTTCCGAGCCAAGCTAGTCATGAGGCGATCACCCAGCGACGCATGATACAGAATGTGGTTCTGCTTCGACTTTTATAGGTGTCCTGAAGACTTCCTTAGATTGTTGTCCTCCGAGTCCCTCCGAGTGTGACGAATGCTGCAATCTTCGGCTTCCAAGATGAACTGCGGTTGTCTTCTGCTAGTGTTTACACTGTTTACGTCACTTCATAGTAATCACTATTTGTTTTATCCACTGGCACGAGTGCTGAAGTAAACCCAAACTCTCATACGTATTAATTTAAAGATATAGTGCTTTTCTCTTGTAGTACGTAGGTTTATAGTGTTTTTCTGTTCTGTGGTGTAAAGTTCACTCTCACCCCACAGTTTTTGTTTTCACCGCATGTATGAACTTCACCTAGAGCTAGTTACTGAGATTGTCTTTCTATTTAGACTCTCCCCAACGGTTCTCTTTCTAATTTATTTCCTTACATTTTTGTTTCGTTATCATCAGACGACATTGGGGCCCAAGCGGTAACCCATCATGTTCTTCTGTTATTCGGAAACTAGCAAGTTTTCCATAGACTTATATACCTGCGCCAAAATTTCATAAAACAGCGCGTTTTTTTAAAAAACAAATTTGTACGTTCCCTATTTTTTCACAATTTGGTAATAGCTTCACATGACGCTGACATGCGTTTGTAAGTTTTTCCTATCCATCGCACTTTTGATCCTCTTATTTATTCCATATTGACGGTTTTGCTTAAATGTTGCTTCAGTAATGTCCTATCATTTACATTAACGAGTAAATACAAAATATTCAAACCAGATCGTTTTACCGATTTGTCCGCAAGGCAAGATTTTTATCCGCAAAAACACCAAAATGCAAAAGGGCCACGGTGGCTCAATGACAGATCGCTCACTTCTGGTACTTGCGGTCGGGTTCGATAGCTGCTCATGCCATGTGAGACTTAGTAGTTTTTACGGTCTCCGTTTGTCGTTTGTTTATTAAACTATTTATTTTGTAAAGATTCTTCTTATTTATTAATCTCAGGGTTGATGAATATTTCCGTGAGTCCCTTGATCTGATGATTTCAGTTCTTAATGCTCCCGTAGTGTAGTTAGGGTGCCCCACTACTGGAATTTGCCTACGGAGTTGGGGCTACGACTAACCATCGTAGTACAACTAACAGGAGTCAATTCTGATGTCACACCAAAAAGAGCTTGCAGCCACAATACGGTGCAACATCAATGTTAGATAAATAAAAGAAAGGTAAAATATAAGAGGGTTTATTTCATCACATACATTTCCTCCTCTGCTGCGTGTAACGCCTATTGGGTATACACGTCCGCTATACAACAATCTTACTACACACGGGCATATTTAACATTCAATTAAATGTTAATTCTATGTAGAAACTTGAACATGTGATAATTATTTCTTTCTAATTATAATTATAATCTTTTATAACCTTAAAAATTGTTCAAACATCATCAACTAATAAAATGGCCCACTTCGCTACTTCAGCATTTAACCTGCTGCCATCTATCGTACACATTTTCAACTTATCATGAGCATATGCCCATATTATGATGGACGAACACCATGCGCTTGGGGTTTTTTCGGGGCTGTCTCGTTTCCTCCCACTTTCTTCATTCCAGCAATTCATCAATCATCATTCATCCAGGATGAGCCACAGTTGCCTAAAGACCTTTAAATTAAATCTAATTTCAACTAAAATGCAAATATCTCGAAAAGTTATCAATTTCTTTTATTATTCACATTATGCTTCAATTTATTACAAATTAGCCATGGTATAACGTCTTCAAAGGAAGACGTCTAATTACCAGTAACCATGTATATATATATATAGGCGTATCATCATTGAAAGGAGTAGAAGGTGTCATCGTATGACAAATACAATATATTTTCCTTCTTCTTAGTTTTTGTACTTGGAATGCTGTACGCAATAGAACTATACTCAATATTGCTCAAATACCAATTGATATCAATGTACTTGAATTTTCTGTACTTTGACAAATCGTTACTTCTGTTACTAACGGCATAGGATCAACACAGGGTTGGGCCAACAGAGCGCTGGACCAACACAGCATTGGACCAAACACTGCATACGATCAACAATTTATTTGACAATACAGCAGCAATACAAAGCCTTATAAAGATAAATTAAATTATCTTAAATTATTGTTTTGGTGGTGGTGGGGCACGTGTGTAGATCGAACAAGGCGTCGAACTAACTCAACACTGAACCAACCACGACATTCGACCAAAACAGATTTATGTTGTAGGGCGTTAGTCAGTCATTCGTCACTTCGTGCTGATTGAGATGGCTGTTGGTCGTACGAGATGTTAGTCCAAAGCTGTATCCCCGTCGTTTCGACAGGTTGGCGCTACTGTATAGATAACAGAGTAAATAATTTGACGACTTACATTACTTTTACCAATTTGTAAATTACAAATGTTTGAAACGTAGAAAAATCATTGTAAAGAAAAGTCGCATGTTTAAACCAAAATCAATATTAAAAACATGTAACTCTCTCAGAGGAAAGAAAGAATGAATTATAAGAGGTCTACTGATAATTATTGAGAAAGCAATTGAGGCGTATGCGCGAACAAACGTCTATGTGTAATTCGAGTTATTTACGAAACAAAGGTCTCTTATGTGTCCTTGACATGTTTGAGCATACTGCAACAAATGACCTTAGTATTTAGAAATATCCGCAGAAGGTAAATACACTACAAAAACCGTGAAATAAAAGTCTATGTTACATGTTCTTCCCGTGAGTGAGCGCGCGCTTAAATATAATGTTGAATTTATACAACAACAGTCTATGTTACATCATATCACGTCACCCCGCACTGCGGACAAAATTCAACTTAATTGTAATGTTTTTCAGTGTATGCGAAATGTAAGGTATGGGCTTGTTCCGCCTCAATTACTGTTTACAACATATGAATAATAGTTATCCAAATGTTTGTATTCGGTGACTTCAATACACAACGTTTCTTTTCGGTATTACAATAGCGGAGGAATATCAAATTTCGCACATGCACGCCCATAACACAATTTCATTCTTACAAACAACAGCACAACAATTAGTAATAAACGACACCTTCTTCTTTGCTCTCATCTACTCCTGCAACGCCGTTCATCATCGGATGACTTCCATCTCCTGTTCTTTTAGCTTTCTTCAAAATGTGTTCTGGATCGACAGTCTTGCGGTCATACGCCAAGCCGAGCCATCCACAGAAGTCGATGAACGCTGTCGTAAGATTAGCCCTGTAGTTGCCCAATTCAGCAATTTTGTAGTCATAAGGGAAGGCATGGTGAAAGTTATGTGATCCTTCGCCAAACAACGACATTGTAACGAACATATTCTCTCTGGGTAGAATATATCTGAAATGAGTGGCATATATTATTTACTGTAATGTGTAGAACCCTAGAGCATATATATTGTCTAGCGTTAACATACATACTTATACTATAACTCCGGTTCATAGTGGAAGAAAGTTTAAAATTGGAAATACTATCATATACAGTGGCGGACAAAGGTATTGGAACAAAATGTTTTTTTGACTTTACCATTACTACGTACAATTGTGTATATGTTAAACTTAAAGATAACAAGACATAAATTGCAACACAATTTATTTCAATTAAATAGTAATTTTAACTTCAAAATAGAACTTAAATGCAATTTGTAAGGATTTATGAAGGAAAATGTAATTTAAAGGCAGGACAACCGTATTGGAACGTCGTCAATTCAGGTAATTCAAAATCTTCTAGGAGTCCTTTCACTCCACGTCCCTCTTGAAAGTTTCTTTGGTATTGAATGAATGCTTGTTAGTCAGTCCTGAACCTATTTAGTAGTACTTACCTTAACCTTAGCACTTCCCTAAATATTTTCCTGGAAGATGTGTTTAAATCCAAACGTACTCAATATATCTTCTATAAGCCCCATACACCATTAGATACTACAGGACCCCATACCATTGCACTTACTCCTTCAGTCTTGACTGGCTACTGTGTTTTGAGAATCCCATTCTGTAAGTGGTCAGGTATAACACCAGGGTTTCAAGAAGGAAATCATTTGCGAATAAATCACATCAGAAGAGAATGCTATCAGTTTGAAAATGTACTTGAATAAAACGACAATGACTTTTGGGACAAAGTTGCATGGTGTGATGCGTACAGGTTGATTATATACCGTGCTGATGACCGAATATTAGTGTGACGAAAACTCAACACAGAATTGGGCCATTTGCTTTAATGGAATACACAAGGTAGCAAGTTTGGTTTTAAACGCATTTTATAGATATATCTTGAAGAAAGTACCGAGAAATTGGTCTCACAAAATATGATTTTGATTTCTAATATGACAATGACCTAACACAGAGTCCAGAAATTAGTGGACTGTATAGAAGACGTTTCACACTTTAAGCATACCTCAGAGATCTCGTTTGAATTCCATCGGGAATACATGGAATGAACCCGGATACAGGATCAGATAACACTAAATCAGAACCAGAAGAGAACTGAAGGAGATTCTTATGGAAAAAAATAGATTGAATTGGTTCAGGACTAACTAATAAACGTGTTCATTCGACGCCAAAGAAATTTGCAAGAGTTACATGGACAAGAAGACTGCTACAAGGTTTTAAATTACCTGAGTTGGCGATGTTCCGTTATTTTCGTCCGGCTATAACGTTGTTCTCCTTTGTAACTTTCAGCTAAAGGTAACTTACGGCATGATTTAGACCAAGATGATTTGGGAACTTTGATGACATGGATGGAGAGAGATGTATTTAACTGGATTGATAAACAGTTTGAACAATTCTTAACTCGTAGTAAAAGTTTCAAAAATTAATGGCTATTGTAAAATGTTTTCGAGTTGAACCCATGACATTGAAAGATACACTACAAGAAAAACTTCCCTATGTTACTCACAGTAATCTACGGCGACACATACAGCGGATAATTAAAGTTATTGAAGATGAAAGTGTGTAAATTAATGTTTTTAATTGTTGTGTTTGTACTAATTATTTTTCTCATTGAATACAAAAGAGTAGTATTAATGCACAAACAACTTACCCTTGGTTACTATATACAATGTACTAAGGCTACGTGCATATATATTATAATGACCGTTTTATTACATTTTCCCTTAACATATATATATAAGTCTTGCTTACTTGTCGTATGGCTTATTCCCCCACAAATGGGCGGCGCTGTTGACGAGAAAAGTGACATTTAACGAGAAAACATGTCGGAAGAATACTGGAACCATGATACACACCATCAAGTCCTCCTCCCACATGAAATATGGGACCAAAACTGGAATAGCCAGATACCATATTGTGCCCATCGTTAAGTAAAATCTGTGAAAAAATCCAATGACAATATTAGTATAAAGAGATTCCACGTGTAACGCGCTGACAATCAGAATACATTTTTTTACTTAATTGCCTTATAACTCCTCTGAATAATTAAAAACAATGCTATTTGAACGTATGGTACGATAGAACAGAAATTGTAGATAAGGTTCTCGGTGTAAGAACACGTAAACAATAAAAGTACTATATCTTATTTAGTGTTTAAGTGTCTGTTACGTACTGACAATTCTACAACCCCCTACTGACACTCTTACACACGTTTTCCCCAAACTCTCTGAAAGTATGGGTACAACAACTATTTCTAATATACCAAGAAATGGGGATTGTGTTAAGTGTTGTTTTTATTAGAAACAAATTCAGATTATAAATATAATAAGCGTATAGGAAGAAAAACACAGCATCACGCATTGACAATACTTACTCAATGACATATGTGAATTAAAAGATTTACATGTACAAGATGGGGAAGGGCCTCAAATGAAGATAATGAGGGGTGTTGTTACTTTTGGCTTCTCCGAAGGGGCGTCAAGATCAGAGTTTGTTCCTCCTTACACAAATACAAGCAGGAATTATAGGTATATGATGGGTGTTTACTGAAAATAATTTTAAAAGCCGTTAGTACAAATATGTAATGAGCTGTTGTTGGATTATTTAAAAGGTCTTTAAAAGATACTTCAATGTAATTTTGAATGATACAACTAAAAACGTAGGAAGGGAAAATTAATATATACAGGGTGTTTTATGAACCTCTGGTACGAACGTCGGGAGGTGAATCCTCATATCAAAACAAGAAAAAAAGTTAATATGAACACGCGCCCTATCATGCATAGTTTCGGCACTAGAGGACCCCAAAAACGTCCAAAACTTTATTTGAATTCGATTTATTTCGAATACGAATAGATGTAAAGCTTGCGATCCATCCTTTCGTTAAAGAAATAGGCCTTGCTCGTTCGGAAAATGCACATTTCAGAAGTGATGGGAAAGTGGGTGATGGATTCCCGAGTGAAATGAGGGATTCCCCAAGAACTGAACCGCGAAATTGGGTCGATCAGAGCATGTAGAGAATGACTTAATACCAGACGTTGATTGCAAGTCGAGACCTCATGCAGGTGCAAGATGGGAAAGGAATAAAGAATGTTATGCGTGATTGCATAATGAGACAATGGGTGGCTTCGCTGTGACAACATGTCCTAATTTGTGTAGGGACGGATAACGTGCGGTAATTATGCGTTAATTGATGTGCACACATACATTTATTTGCGTCAATTTAACTTACAGTATTGGTAAATATAGCATTGGTTGACATGAATACATTTACAAAGAGGTGTAACATAAGTATTGTACAATGAGTGAAGCAAACCTGTGGAGTTATGGAGCGTAACATAAGATGGACGGTATGCCTCATGTACCCTTATGTTGTATTAGAGTAAGTGACCACCTTGCACAAGACTGCACTTGCGATATCGCCGAAGAAAGGACTCTCGAACACTTTTAAACGCTAACGGTAAAGCTAACATGAAATTTTGTGTCTCATTAGGGCATTCTTCATGTCACCAAATGCTCGTGGTCAAAGCATGATTGCTTCTTATAAACCCAGTGCAATTAAGCTTGGAGTGGTAACACTTTTTCTCACTCATAATTGAAAGGATCTGACCAGTAGAGGTGTTCGGAATTTCGGAAAGTCTGTATTCCGGAATCGAGAAAATTCCGAATTCCGGAATTGACTTTGCACTTCCGAACACCCCTAATGACCAGTGTGTATACAAGACACGTGCTACACAAAGTTCCTGATGTCACGGCGCGTTCCTGCAAGTCTATGAACTATCTTCTCTGTTGACAATGAACAGATATGTTGTTCCGGGAAATAGACTGAAGTAACTTATTTCCTTTCGTAAGCTAACGTACGTTACTAACCTGGAGTTGCAAATCTAGAGACAAGGGAGTATGAATAATGCTGGTAGTTGCATGTTACGAATGCTAGAATAGTACCCAGAATCAGTTACCATATTCCTTCCATATCCTTTTACCAGATACACAAAGTCACCACCTGAAAACATTTGGATGAACACACATTCCGGCAGCACAGTGGTTTCTATGGAGCACTTAATCCAAGCGTCTGCTATTCTTTCAGGATCCATTATACAACCACGCGAAGCATTCTTTATTACTTCCCCATCTTGCATCCGTGTGAGGTATCGACTTGCAATCAACGTGATGTTGTTCTCTGATAGGAAGTCATCCTCTGTTTCCTCTGTTCGACGCATATTCGCTGTCCAATTCTTGGGTAATCCCTTATTTCACTCGGGGAATCCCTCGCACACTTTTCCCTCACTCTTACTTGTGCATTTTCTGAATGAGCGTGTCTGATTTCTTTGACGGAACGATGGACCGCAAGCTCTACAGCTATTAATATTCCAAATAAATCCCCTTGCAATACAGTTTTGCACATCTTTGGGGCCCTCTAGCGTTGAAACTACGCTTGATAAGGCGCGTGTTCATATGAACTTTGTTTCTTGTTTTGATATGAGGATTCACTTCCCAAGATTTGTACCAGAGGGCCTGGCAAGCATTATAAAACTCCATTGCATGATCACTGATCAAATCAACATGTAACGTTTTGTTTTTCTTCCTATATGCCCTTACTAGCTATCACCTGCTCGTATTGCTCGTTAATGATTTAAACAAAATTTATTGTGATTAGAAAAAGGAGTTTGAAATACTTTTTGTTCAGCATTTGCCTCTAACGTACCAATTAAAACCAATTTATTTTTCACCAAATATTCTGCAAAGCATATTTTTATATGTGGACCGTCACGCACTGATACACAAGTAATGATCACTGGGCATGTGGTCCCCAATACTCATTACTTGTGTATTGGGTTTTATATGCTTGCATTGTTTAAAAAATAACAGAGTATTTCCAGACTTTTGAATCAACTACGCATACTAATGTCACGTCTCATTATCTCTCTCAAAAATACATCTATGGTAAAACTGACCTCACCAATGTATTTCTGGTAAACTCTAACCCTAGAATGATAATTTACATAACCCCTTCTCATTAAAAAAAATCCAGCAATATTCCAGATGACCGACTTTAAGATGGCGGCCATGAAAAACGTACCCTCTGAAAGATAGCGCATTGACCCGGTATACATTCATTTTCCCATTATTTCAAGCATTTTAGAAATAAACCTGGTTTTCCGACTTAGATCTCAGTGTAAGTACTTCTTCTTATGATTCAAACTTTTAGCAATTGAGTCCGTCTTTATGGACAAAAGAACTTTTAATCATGTCTTTTGGTGTTTTCCTGATTTACCCTAATCCTCTAAATATACTTAAGGGCTTACCAACATGGAGAATGAGTTCACGATAAGTAGAATGGTTAAAGAAATGGACAATACTATCTGTATTTAAATATTCAGAAGAGGTGTTTAAATGGGCTTGATATGTGTGCTAAGAATATCAGTTATGTATGAACACTATAAATTAGTGTAAACTGGTAAATAAATAAACAAAGATTTGTGGAAGACATGGATTAAATGTTTTGTATGGAGCATTGCGCTGTATGGAGCAGAAACTTGCACTCTGCTACGAATGAATGAAGAGACAAAATTGGAGGCCTTTGAAATGTGGATATGGAGAACAATGAACAAAGTCAACTGCATACAGAATATAAGAAATAAAGAAGTCTTCAAGAGAGTAGGCGAGAGACTGGAGACAGTAAAGAATAGAACGAGAAAATGGTTTGGACATTGACTGGAAGAGATTGTATACTAAAGGATGCAGTTGTAGCTATGGTTGAGGTAAAGAAGAAGAGGAAGAAGACTAATCCAGCAAGGAAAACACAACATCGAAAGCGATAGATGCATGCGCTTAGCTTGCCTTGAAGAACATTGCGCTTTGGTCAGAAGTGCAGAACACTGATGATGACGTTGGTATGTTAAAATTCGTATAAGAACTCATGTTTCCTTTATAATAAATCGGAAAATGTCCAAAACATTGCTTTCAAGGTTAATTTACACCATTCAAGAATTCTTTTAGATTAAAAAAAGGTTCCACTTACCTTTTCTGGAACATGACAATTGGATTCGCCTCCAGGTCGCTCATGTCAATGGTTTTGCCCTTTTGTTTCACTTCCGGGAGTTTCTCCATCATCAACCAGCCCATATGGGAGAAGAAGAAGCCACGTTTGGCGTTGTGAGGATCAGCATCAGTGTCACTGAATTTGTGATGTGTTCTGTGATCTCTCACCCACTCATAAATGCTGTTCTGTAAATACAAAGATACAACTTCATATTTATATTTTAGAAATCTTCGCACAATTTAACTTTTTTTTTATTCTACTCAATTTTAACTTTTAAGGTTTACATCGCTTATAAATGTCACTACTATTCATTTCTCTTTCATGAGAGGCAGAATCTTTCTCCCGTGTTTCTTCCATTATTACCATGAGGCTGAAGATTAATAACATCGGCAAGACTCACAGGTGGACAGAGGACCACATCCAGCCTTTACTGTGAGGTCGTAAAGTTGACAACTCTACACCGCTAAATCATGTCAAGAAATGGTAACAGATGCTTCCTGGATTCTCCTGAGGTAAAATTGCAAACTTGTCCCTCATTCGGATCTTTGGGCGGGGACTACTTCAGGGGGCTCCAAGAACAAGATTAAAAAAAAAAGACCTTAGGATAGGAACGTAGAACGTACAGAACGGGCGCTCTTCAGGTGGTGGGCGGTACGCGAGACCGAGAAGTACGAGCCGGACGTACTGTATTAGCAATGCAAGAAGTCCGGTGGGAGGGTCAAGATAGTGTTCGACACGGCAAATACACTTTCTACTACGAAAGAACGCAGTCTAATAATTTCGGAACAGGATTCCTCATTATGAACAGTATCCTTCCGGTGGTTCAGAATATAGAGTTCGTAACCGAAAGACTATCGTATGTTACGGTACGTACTCGATGGTGCAAGACGGATTTAGTAAATGTCCATGCTCCGACCGACAAGGCTAAGGATAACGACAAAGATACATTTTACGAGGAGCTAGGTAGGTTGTTTGACGAATTACCGAAGAATTGTGCGAAAATTGTGTCGGGGGATATCAACCCAAAAGTAGGCAGGGAAAAAAGTTTTAGACCAGTCTATATAGGCGTATCAAGTCTTCTCGAAAAGAGCAACAAGAAAGGAGATGGACTGACCACCTTGCGATATTGAAAGATCTCATAGTAAAGAACACGTACTTTGAACACAAAGATATACACAAGCAGGTTGCGAAAATGTCAGTGTACGGCGACAACTTTAACATTAAATAATATATAGTATTCTTATTGATTACGTGTTCTTTCACCGGGAATGTATTCTTCAATGTCTCCTCAATTCAATGGTGTGCTGAAATCGCCATTTTTAAATATGTAAGGGATGTTATAAGGCAATTAATGTCGAAAAGTGTATTCTAAATGCCAGTGCCTGACTCGTGGAATCGCTCTTTATTATTATTATTATTACTATAGTATTTGGAGGAGGAAGAGGGGAAAAAGTACACAATTTTTAGGACACATAATTATTAGAATATTGAAAAGCAGAAACTTTATTAACATTGTACTATGGGGGAAGTCCTAGTTAAATAATGTAATAATATAAATCTGAAATATTACTGAGGCTTTTCCCATTCCTTTGGAAGCTCCTCCATTCTCCAGATACCACTTCTCAAGTTATATAGCTCCTTGAATAGTGCCATTCCTCCCGCTTTAATTAATTCGGTCGGGGCGATGTCAATTCCTGGTGATTTGATGTTCTAAGTTCCTTTATTAATGTTTCGAACTCGATATCTCTAGGTTCGAGTACAAACTGTTGTGTGGTATGGATTTCAAATGCCTCAGTTTTCTCACCTGTGTGTACGATAAGAAGCTTTTCAAAATAGCTTTTCCACACATCAAGAATTTTAGTAACATCCGCCTGGATATCTGGATGTTCATTATAATCATCCCTAGCCTTGGCTGGTAACTTTTTCTTAACGAGTACACTCTTTGTATGGATCTCTAATGTTATTTGTCTTGGCGTTTTCCTCTATCGCCTAATTTTTTGTTTGATATTTTCGCTTTATATTTCGGAACCCGCGTGTTGCGTTACTGTAGTGATTTGCAACGTTACCTTGCTTGTTTTCGTTCGTCAGTAAGGTTGATGCATTCCTCATCAAACCAAGGCTTGTTTCCTGTCCTTTTGTATCGCCTACACGTCAATTTCATCACTATTATTATGTCATTCTTATTATTTACTCGAGACGACTAGACCGAGCCGCAGTAGCTCAGTGATAGAGCGTTAGCTTAACATTCGGGAGATCTGGGTTAGATCCAAGCATTCGACCATCTTGACTGAGGTTTCCCAGGGTTTTTCCTCAGTCGCACCGGGCAAATGCCGGAATAGCACCTTCAACATAGGCCCTGGCCGACACCTTCCCGAATTCTTTCCCCTCATCCATCACGGCTTGAACCTTAGATACCTAAAGGCCATAAATAAAAAAGAATCGAGTCGACTAAAGATTTCGAGCATATTTGAGATTTTGAGTTGGTAATCTGACTTCATGCTCATGGTCTCTAGTAATTTTATTTAGAGTTTAAGGCATTTTCATCCTTTGCTTTACCTGTGCGTACTGCACAACCTGTCACCACAGATAAACTATTCCAGATCTTTACCCTAAGCCTTAAAAGACCTGGACTGTATTTTCTGTCTTTCAAGAAGTTTAGTCTCTCACCAGCAGATGGTGCTGAGTGCCCTTTTCTAGGTTTTACCTCCACGCTGTCTGATGGCGAGAGGACAAACCATGTCAAAATTCCCGCCGCTTCCCTCCTGTCTGCTTATTGGCTGGCCGACTCACATGGCACATGGCCTTCGTCTGTCTTGATAATAAAGAAGTCTTTCCCTCCTCCCACCTACGAACACGTTTTGCGGTAGTTAAGAAGAGGTAAATATTGAGCTTCCCACCCTTTGCGTTGTGTTACTGTATGAGAGGGAACTATCGTTTCCGAATCTATAAAAAGAAATGGAACGGAACAGACATACAATACACCGAAGTCAATGTCTTATTTATTTAACACCACATGCATCTACGAATATATAAATATACTGAGATTATATATGCTTCGTAGCTATCTATTATATATAGTTATCAGTAATATAATATGCTTCGCAGATATTGATTTGTGTTTCCTATCTTTAGTGTTCATTTTCCTTTTCTACGCGTCACGTGTTTTTTTATCTTCCAACAGTAGTGCTAACAAATGTGAAAGAGATTCTGTAAAAAGTAAATGGAAGGGGAATGGGAGAAATACATAACTATTTAACACGGTTCTTGTGAGTTGTCCAAAACTGCTTTCCGGATTATGTATTTGAAAGTGTTTCAGTTTTATATTCTAGTTTCAGTTTCAAAGAGAAAACGCAATACGTACGTATATTGATTTAATTAATATTAATTTGAATTTATTTAAGGCCTTTAGGCAACTATGGCTCAGGCCGTATGGATGAATTGGTGGAGTAAAGGAATTGGGAGGAAACGGGAACACCTTGAAAACTCCCGCACACGGTGTTTGTCTACCCCAAAACCCACATGACATGAGTAGGGATCGATCCGGCGACCCCTATCACCAGAGATGAACGCTTAACGAACGAGTCACCGAGGCCCCGAATTGGTATTAACGTCCTAAACGAGCTGATGAGCTTCTAACGACGGGATAAACAGCTTTTGGTCAAGTGTACTCCGTGTCACTGTTTTCAATGGACCCCCAGTGGGCATTAAACCCATGACCACGTGGTCATGTATATAGTGGTAAGCGTTCCTAGCTACGGTTTTGAGGGGTCCCGAGTTCGATTCCCGGCGCTGCCAAGGATTATTTCCAAGGCCTGTGGGTCTGGAACGGTGCCCACCCAGCATTGTGATGCAATTGGGGAACTGCTATGAATAAGAGATAGTGGCAATCACAGTGAGAGCTTCGGCTCTTCTCTCCCAACCTAGTTAGCGTGGGAGTAGTAGACTAATGTTCTCCCTCTGGAGAGAGGCCTCATCCAGTAGTGCATTGGATATGGCTATTATATATATCACCGGAACGGGAAATGCTTTCCTTTTTCTCTTCCCGTAATTTCGGGTTTCCGTACTGATTTGCCATGCATTAGTTAAAGAGCATAATGGAAGAATTTTATAAGTCATACAAAATTAACGAGTACTGAATCTTAATCAGTCACACAAAAGTGTACCAAGTTTCATGTGGGTTGGACATTGGATGGATTAAAAACTGATTATGGATGGATGAAGACTGGGCCGGCAATGCCGGCTACCTAATAAATTTCTACAGTCTTTTAGTGATAAGGCGCTGTGTATTTTTGTTTGATTTCTTGTGTTTGGAGTTTTGTTGTTTCATATTTTCTATTCAGAATAATGTTTTTCATACAGTCCTTGTTTTAAAAATAATTATCCTGATTTAATCCTTTTCTGTTTTCATGTGTACAAAGGATTTTAGAAACATGATGCAGACTACTTCGCCCAATCCCAATGATAAAATATAGTATTTGTTGACAAGTTAAAATAGAATTATTATTAATATTATTATTATTATTTTGTTTATATATTCTATTTATAGCTGGACACGTCCTAACTTTAAACTACCTCCCGGCGAAGCCCTTGCAGGTGTCGTAGGATATGTGTAGCCCCAGAGATTTGTACCGGGGGTACAAACGTTGCTTTACACATTCACCGGCAATGCTGGAGATGTAGTTTTTTTTTCATTTTGTCCTTAAAGAGTTTGAAATTTTATCCCATAGATTCTAGATTAAACAAGTTCAATCAGGGTTAATACATCTTTAAAACTCAATATAAAATTAGAAGCACAAGAATGCCTTCTACAATCTTCAAAACTCAATACAAAATTAGATGCACAATTATAGAACGTTCTCACCCACTGACTACAGTTATATTACAGAAATCAGAAATCTATCGGGTAGTCGATCCCAGCACAAAGGAGGCACAAAAGATTTGAACACATAGTTTTGTTCTTTTGTTTTCAATTGCCATCCACAAATTCCTAAAAAAAAGAAAAGAAAACAGCGACAAGTGAAGCATGGAGTCACATCCCTTCCGTTGATTAAGTCTCGATCACAATTAAAAGAATGACATGCTAATACT
Source organism: Lepisma saccharinum (assembly GCA_022664845.1). Taxonomy (NCBI): domain Eukaryota; kingdom Metazoa; phylum Arthropoda; class Insecta; order Zygentoma; family Lepismatidae; genus Lepisma; species Lepisma saccharinum. Next base: position 101,283 of record JAGDQP010000850.1, read on the forward strand.
TCTCCTCCGGCAATTTATCTGTATAGTTTATCTGTGTTGTCACTCACTTTTGTGATCATTGATTGACGGCCAGCGTCACTTTCTCTTCCTCTGTAAGCCCTAACGTTCATTATTGTGGTAAGTCTTTATCTAGTAATATATGATCGATTGGATGGCGTATTCTGCAATCCTAGCAAACCCATGTGTATATTTTGGGTGTTCAAAGTACGTGCTTTTTACTATTAGATATTTCGAAACCGCAAAAGTTACCATTGTTTCTGCATTGTTGTTCCACATTCCGTCACGACTGGATTTGCCTATATAGTAGGTCTAAAATTTTGTTCCCTGGTTATTTTTGCGTTTAAATCCTCCAACACAATTTTCGTATTACACTTTGGTTTTCGGTCAAACCATCAATCTAGCTCACTTAAAATGTATCTTTCTTGTCAGCATCAGTTTCTTCGGTCGGAGTAAGGACATTTCTTAAAACCGTGTACACCATCGTGTACGTATAGTCTTTCCTTCACGAACTCTACATTCTGAACCGCTGGAAAGTTCCTGATAGTAATGAGGAAACCTCTTTAGAAGTTGTGACTTAGTTCTCCCGTAGTAGAAAGTGTATTTGCTCTGTCCGGATGCTATCTTCACCCTAGCACTGGACTTCTTGTATCGCTAGTATATGAATCCCGTAATTCTCAGTCTCGCGTACTACGGCCTTAAGAGCGCCCGTTTGGTATAAAGCTCGTACGTTCTACTTTCATAATTCAGTTCTTGGAACCGCTCAAGCTGTCCGTCCCCTCCCGTAGATATGAATGTTGGACTATTTTACCCCCGGAATATTCTACTTTAGGAAAAGAAATAGCACTATTTTACTGTTTCTTGACATGGTTTAGCCGTGTAGACATATCAGCTCTACGACCTCGCAGTAAAAGCAAACATCAAAGATGTCCTCCTCTGTCCATCTCTGAGCCTTGCGGATATCTTTCAACTTTAGCTTCAGGGTGGTGATGGTGAAGTTGCTTGATTCCTTTCATCATGTAATTTTTGTCTCGGTTTATTTTCCCTTAGTCTTTGTAGATACGCAAAGGAGGATTACTGGTTTTGTTCCACCCTGGAAAGTGTCGGGTATCTACCATATCTGATAGGCATTCCGCTATCCGCCATCTGGGTGAAAGACCAGCCACTCCAGCCCGGTGAAAATTGTAACCACCTGCATGTATTAAAAACTAAATAGAAGCCAAGGAAAGCGATCATTGGCCTTTTTGTACATTCTAGATACTCAAACTGAAAACAGCTCAGTAACCGAGGGATTTGGAACAAAGTATTCGCCTAGCTGTATTCAGAAAGGATAAACCGGGACCTATGCAGATTGAACACCTTGCGGACGTCCAGGAAAACCACCAGTTGGTGAGGATAATTAAAGTTCTTTTTTACAAAAACAAAAGTAGTCAATTCTGTTGTTTTATGAGAGCAAGAAAATACCTTTCCAAATTCCACGTTTTGCTGAAATATTACCAACTGAACGAACGTAGCTCAGTTCGTTGGTTTTCCATTCGGGAGGTCCTGGGTTCGATCGACACACCTGACTGAGGTGTCCAAGGATGATCTTGAGGCCTGGCCTTATCTTTCCCTATGCTTATACCGACTTGAGCCTTAGATGCCTAAAGGACAATAAATTAAAAAATACAACGAACAATATAATATATCGTAAAGCTTAAAAAATATTTAAAATGGAAGAAACGAAAGTTTCTCAAATGAGAACAAGTCTTATATAGACACCCTGCATACACTACATAGGCAACACTGACTAAACAATTGAATAGGCACAGATGAATAAGAATTTGCTTACTTGTCCTGATGTAGTAAACCAAATTGCTAGCAACAATTGCAGAGGCCATTTGGCTTTGTATGTTCGATGTGCCCAAAGTCTGTGGCCGCCTCCAGAAATTCCCAAACCACTAATTGTCAGCAAGAATACGACTAAAGAGGTTAAAAAAGAAAGAAAATATATCAACATGTATGTAAATTTAGAAAGAATAGTTCACTACTCTCTGTAAACCTTAAATTTAGTTAAATTAATCATTATTGCTTTCCAATATCCACTTTTCAAGCGATGGTCTTGGAATTTCAAACCAAAGCCTTTACCAAATTCATTAAACCTAAGTTATTAGGAGCTCGTTTCTTCTCAAATACTTTAGATAAATAAAATACATTAAAAACAAGCGCAAATAGGTTCATATTTTAAACTTAATTGCGGACCCAATAACAACAATCTGGATGTAATGCGTGTATAATAAAACTAGTGTTACTTACCCAAACGGAGGGAGATAATAAAATGCATAAATCCTGCCAGCTTCATTGTCATTAGATAAAAACGTGGCATAATTAATCGAGGTTAATGAACCGATATTTCGAATCAGTTTCTCTCTATGTGCTTTTCTTTAGATTGTAACCTGAAAGGAATCTGCCTCTTTCCGAGTCACACATTTTAAAATTACTGCAGTTGAGCTCAGTTATTGAACTTACATCTGAAATCGGTTTGTCTACACCTGCTTTCGTTAAGAGTAGATTGTGGGTGGAATCGGATACCGAAGGAACCAAGAAGTGGATCCTGAAAGTATTAGTTTGAAATGGAACCGTATACCCGGTTCCAAGATCCATTTCCGGGTACCTTGTTCCAAGATCCGTGTCTGGGTACCCGATTCCAAGATCCGTGTCCCGGTACCTGGTTCCAAGTTCCGTGTCCGGGTACCCGGTTTCAAGATCCTTGGCCGGGTACCCTGTTCGAAGATCCGTGTTCGGATTCCCGGTTCTAAGATCCGCGTCTGGGTACACTGTTTCAAGATTCGTGTCCCGATACCTGGTTTCAAGATCCGTGTCCGGGTAGCTAGTTCTATTATCCGAATTTAGGTACTCGGTTCTAGGGGCGGATCCAAGTGTCTGGTTCCAGTATTATCAGGAGCTGGATCCGTTAGTATCTGGATAATGCGGCTCAGGATCTATGTGCGATTCCCTTGTTAAGTTTCTTACGTGAACTCTCAAAATATGTAACAGTTTACAGAATGAAATGATTTGCCAAATTTCAACCTGCTGAAAAAAAACATAATTACTCAGATCAAATTTAAATCAGTTTCCTTCTTCGTAGCTTCTTTAATTTGGTAACCTTCTTTAGAGATTGACAGTAGGATGGAAGGACAAAGTAATAAATGAAAACCAAAATATGTTCTTCCTCTCCAAATATAATGGGATTTAAACGTATCATATCTTAAATAATTATCCTTAAGATTTCACCTGGAAGCTGACGAAACCATGGAACTAAGAGAAATACGTTCCAGATATAATGTACCTTACCTTTCAACGTAAACAGATTATTTTTCTCGTGTTATCATAGATTTATACCGGACAGCATAGAGCGTTCATTTTTGATAGAACCCTCGCTTCGTATTCGAAAGGTCCTGACATTGATCCTGGGCTTCCTGACTGAAATTTCTTCAGTGTTTTCTTTCAGTTACATCAGGACAATGCTGGAATTGTACCTTGAAGCTATGCCCTGGTTTACGCCTGTCTCCTCCTGTATCTTGGAATCTAGTGATGTCTCAAAGAGGATAAAATATTCAAATTCTTAAATTTACTCAGTCAAGTTCATATAACGGTTGACGAAGGTAAACACAATGTAAGCAGGAAAAACAATATTTAGAGATGCTGAGATCGTAACACTGGTCGTACTTTGTAGTAGAGAAGTCTATAATCATAAACAATATGAAATTTGAATATATTTATGGCGTTTAGGCATCTTCCTTTGTCATCCAATACATTAAAGTTTCAGCCGTCTATCAGCAATAATAAGAAAGCAAAAATACTTTTTCCTATGGTTAATTTCAAATCGGTTTTGAAGTAAAATAATAGGTCATTATACCGTGCTCATTTGATCGGCAACGAATTAGTTATATCACATATGAGATCATGGTTTGACATACTGTATGTACTCGCACATTTCTTGTTATAAAATTTCAAAAGAAAAGAAAACTAGGACAAAGTTGAGAGAGCCCCAAACTACAGATAAACCATGTACAAGGCCGCAAATGAAAATAATTGATTCATGTACAAGTAGAACTTCTCTAATATGATTTGAGAATATATTTTATGTAATCAGAAATGTATCAACATGAAATGTTATATTTGACTGTACAAGGGCGCTGATGTGTATTAATAATATTTATGACGTAAAAATTGAGTGTTACTCCACCTTTTAACGTAACTTAATATAACTTGAAGTGGAGAAACTTATAAAAGAAATAGCTATACAAAAAAGTCTATTTTGGTTTATACAAAGGCGCAAATGGGAATAAAAATATTTCTTATCAAAAGAAGTAAATTTGTTTCGCTATTTCTAATGTCATACCATTTAACATGAAATGGCAAAATACAAGTAAGCGGAAGAAACACCCGAACCAGTTACTTGGTTTCTTTTTGCACAAAGTCAGATGAAAATAAATAATATATTTTAAGACTGAAATTCTGTTACAATTTCTAACAGCTTAATATAACTTGAAATGGGTAACGCTAGGAGGAATCACATGTCCTCCAAGCAATAATATTCTATGTACACAAAGTTTCAGAGGGAAATAAATAAAATTTCTTAAGTAAAAATATAATTGCGTTTTCTATCAACTCTATATGAAATGAAGAAAACTATGGAGTTGTATATTATGAAATTATAATCTTGTCTCTGTACAAGGGAATAAATAAAATAAATTGCATTACATTTTTTAAACAATTAGCAAATTTACGTAATGATACCATACTGAAGAAATATACCTTTATTTTTTACGATGGCTTCGATGAGAATAAAGTAACCAATAACTTTATTTTACCTGTTAAAACTAACTTAATTTAAGTTTAAATGGAGAAATGTATGAATGGATGGAACAATGCTAATGACTAGTTCTTCATGAAAGTATAGGAAATCAAGTACTCACCCCAGAGATTGGTGTATGCATGAGCGGTGTCAAACATCATAGTCAAACCCCATAAACCGAAGATGTGTGCCATTCCGATGTAGAAGACATTGGACCAAACAATTTTCTGACAGCTATAGTCCGTTCTTTTGGGAACGTCCATTTCTGACAGATCAGTATTGCCTGTTGTAGCATCTTTTATAGGATTCACTGGACTGTTTGGTGGCATTGTCTCCGCCAGCACCTAGATAATAGAACAGAAGAATACTTGATAAATTCCGTTTATAGGATTTTATTTTCAAATTATTATTATTTTAGACCGAGCGTAGTTGAAGACGCTCAAACTTCAGCGTATATCAAAGCTGAGACTGACTGACAACTGACTTTCCCTGTCGCTCATGCTTGTAGTGTTACTCAAGGGACGAGACAGAGAAAAGTCTATTGAAAACGTAATATACAATATACTGTACATCTCTTTGAACACCTGAATAAGACGTTTTTGAATCGAATTGAATTTATTTTTAAGGTCTATAGACAACTATGGCCCAGGCCGTACGGATGATGATGATGATGAATTGGTGGAATGAAGAAAGTGGGAGGAAACGGGAGCATCTCGAGAAAACGCACGCACACAGTGTTTGCCCACCACAAAACCTACATGGCATGAGCAGGGATCGATCACACGACCAGAGGTGAGCGCTTTACCAACTGAGCCACCGTGGCCCCAAGACATTTTTGAGACGAGACAACCTTGATCTCGTCTCGTGGGCAACACCACATGCATGCCTTATACCAGCCACATAGTCTAGCACGTGCAAAGAAAAATTGCGGGGGGGGGGGGGGGTACAGTATACACAGGGTGGTAACGTAATGCACAGATAAACTTCATGACATGATAACACATAAAAAAATAAGGAAAAAAGTCTTGGTCACTGGGATGTATATTCCGCCATGTTTCGGTGTTACAGGCTGCCCAAGACGGTAAATGAACTCAATATGAGTAATAAGACCCCGAGTTAAAAATTATCAAAAAATCAGAAATTTCGAATTAAATTTGGTAACATTGCAATTAATTCTTCGGAAAGTAGCCAATCAGAAGTAATGATTTTTGCACACGATAAAATATAATATCCGACAAGTATTATGCTTTTTATTTTATAAAAATCCGTAAATTAGACTCTGAGAAATTGATTTAGGAAAAGAACATTCATTTTTATATTTGATGCTAGTAGATGATATTGACAACTACGGTATTTTGAGAGCCTGTAACTCTTCACAGAAGGTTCTTTTTTCTTTCTTTTTTTTTGCGGGAAAACAAAAAAAATTCAGGTTTCGTTATTTTGAATATATTACTTTTAGGAAATAAAGAGAAAATAAACATCTACGACCATGATGTACACCCGCCTAGATCAATTGAAATGGAAGTAGCCGTAGGAATTTTCTGAAGTAATTATAATTGTTTTATAAAAGATAGAATGAATCACTGCATTTGGAAATGTTGAAAACTATTTTTCAGTTTTTGTATAACTTATCCAAACAGAAATTACATTATTCATCTATCTGTCACAGTAGTTTATTTATTGAAACCTGATTTTCCTGTATTTTCACCTGCGTTCTTCTAGTTTCTGCACTCACAAACAGAGATGCGTGATGAAATTTAGTATTGTTGCAAATGACTACCCGATTTTATCAAACCGGTTCACAGTGGGTACAAATAAGGAAAACCTTGTCCAAAAATGTTTTTTTTTTTGGAAATGTTGGAATAATGCCCTTCTTCTGTAGCAGTTTGGGTTTTGTTCCTTCAACTGTTTCAACAAAGAATGCTGTTCATCATTTCACTCACACGTTCTCCACGTCAATTTCACGTGCAATTTTCTCGTTATGGACTAGTTATGAAAAAATTGACTTCGTCATTGGGTTTCTTAGAACATTCCAACACAGATTGATATGTCACATGACCCACTTACTATTTAAAAATGTTGAACCAAAGTCAAGATGGCCGCTTTCAATACGGCGGTCATTGTCGTCATACCATCCAGCATGTATCACCTCTTGTCTAGTATCCATTAATGGACATTTCCTTTCAATATATGTAACAGTGTATAAATGAAAAGACGTTTTCCGTACTCTGTATTTGATTTACTTGCTCTCTACGTTCCATCTTTTTCGAGTTCCCCTGTCGTTATTCGTTGACGACAGCACCTATAATTTTGGCTGTCAAGGTTTACCTACGCACTGCATCTATATACGATTTTAAAAAAATCAAAATCGGGCTCTGTCATCACCTGGCGAGTATTCCTTGTAAGATGCTGTAGTCCATCTCAAACACATCTTCACACACACCTACACACACGCATGCACAGCCGCGCACACGCACTACACATAGCCACAAACATAGTCAACAATTCAGAATCGAAGGCGGGCACCGTTCTCCCCGGCAGTATAAGACTCCAAGGTCAGGAGAGACTTCGTTAAACAAAAATTAAATAACGCATCCACAGAGGACAAGATCAAATTGTAGATACTCACCTTGAAATTAATTAGTAAAACAATTCGTTTCTAAATGTTAGAAACCTACTGTCAATTGTCCTGAAGTTGTTCACTGATACTGTTGTTGTTGATAAGAGCGAAGCAAGAATGCCAAGTATACTGAAGAACCTGAAACCATTGTTGATGATGCTTTATACTTGATCTAAAGTGTATAAGAAGAAATGTTTAACCCGAAAAAAAATAATAATATAGCAGTGGTTTAAGTACAGGAAAGAGAAGAAATACTATCTGGGACAAGCGTTCGTTTTGTTCCTTATTGGTCGAATAAAATCTGTTTTTATCATAATCGGAAGTGCACATGAAGTTCCCTAAAGGCTTTAAATAAAAACAATTCAAATGAGAAAGTGAAGTTTGTGTGATACTATATCCTCTTGGGGCTCACGCTGATATCCTTTTCTTAGTTTCTATTACTATCTATTGAAAACAAAATTTTCGATTTTTTGAAAATGACGTAAATCATGTGAGGGAAGAACATGGTTCACATTTGGGGAGCTTCGTTCCCAAGTGTTTTAACAACAGGTGCTTGTAATAGAATATACGTTTTATTCAGTTAGTTGTTTATTGAGGTTTGTAAATATTTGCTTCAATTCCGGTTCAACTACCAATATCAACATTGTTATAGTATTAGACATTAAGATGATAATCCCTGGTGTTCTCTCGATAGCGGCAGGTCCTTGTAGGCAAGCTTAGCCCTCTCCTTTCATCTCGATCTAGTTCTTTCTTTTCTGTCTGAATACGAATTATCTTTCTTAATACTGTCAGAGTTGCATTTTTCTTCTTTCTCTTCTTCCCTTTCTCTTGGCAGTACTTTCCAGTGCATTACTCAGTATACAATCTGCGTAGGTAATGTCCTAACCAGTTACTTTTTAGCTTCTTTATTGTCTCCAGCATTGCTCGTCTGTCTCTCTTATTCTCTTGAGCATTTCCTGAAATCAAATGATAAAGTTTAGCTCTTTCATTTTTCAATTTTCTCTAACACTGGGTGTCTCAAAAGTCCCTGCCTGTCTCCATAAATAAGAGGAGCTTGAAGAAAAGATTTGAGTTTTGAATTCGAGACCGGATTTTGATTTATAAATCCGTTTGAATTTTGTAAGGCAACAACCTTCTATTAAGATATTTTTACACTATAAGCGCTCATACTCTAACGCTCACTACTACTTAAGCGAACGCAGATAGAGCGAAACTGGCTACTAATTTGGGTTTAGATGCCTTGGCAGTTTTTAATCTAGTAAGACTATGGTTGAGCATTATCGAAGTCGTGATTTCCAACCCAATGGACGCCCATCTGGACAGAGGTTTCTCCATGTTTTTTTTCGGTCACACCATGCAAATGCCGGAATGTTACCTTCAATTTAGGCCCTGGCCGACGCCTACCCGGATCCTTTTCCCTTCACTTCTCCCCATCTGAGGCCTTAGATGCCTAAATGCCATAAATAAAAATTCAAATTCAAAAGCAGGTAGAGAAACAGGCTTCAGATTTGAGTTTACCCTTTATTAATTAATCTTTTCGCTTTCAATTTCTTGAGACTGTGGACGACAGGAAGATCTGTGGATGAGATGATAAAGGATTTCTGTTAGTATCACTTGTTCCTTTTGTTTCCAAATGACGACCATAACCTGTTGCATTCGTTGTTTTTGTTTGTGACCATCTTCTCTTTATCAGCTTATACTGTATACTTGACTCATCTCAGTGTTTCAGGTTGAAACTTTCTGTTGAAATACCATTAACTTCTCGAAATAACGATTCAATACTCTTCATTCTTCCCATCATACACTACTGAGCTTGATTGTTCCAGGGGTTTCTCTCAGTCACACCAGACAAATACCGTTATGGTACATTCTAATGTCCAACATCCTCTCCCTCACTCCATCCCAGCCTAAGCCTGAGATGAACAAGGCTATCAATAAATTGAAATTACAGTTTCCCAAATTTCGTTAGTTCATTTCCAATATGGACATTATTTAGTTCTAAGGAAGAATTGTAGTCTATTTTATCACGCAAGTGAACCCAGTATCTGTCGGCCCTACCCTGATTAGCACTTACATTATGCTTGAACTTTACGATTCTTCCATGTTTCTATTTAAAATTTTATAGTTTGTTATAAAAACTAGTTTTATAGTCACAGGATCATTTTTATTAGCTAATTTTTATTTTATTGATATTAAGTTTTTGTTTATCGTATGCTACGTCCTGACTTTACTTTGGAACTTTCACTAATAATTCCATTTGAAGAACAAAATCTACCATGTCAAATAAAAAGAAGATAAAAAAATCTAACGAAGGAGGGTCGGGGAGATGTCGACGAGAATCGGAACAAAACTTTCATAGGTTGTAATATACGTGGAAAGATGATAACGTACTGCATTGCACAACATATGCATATTGGTGTGTGTGTTTTTTTTTCAGAGATAGACAATGTAAACAGAGCAGTTCCTGTTCTACCGTAACATTCAGTTTATTGTTGCTTACCCGGAAATATACAAATAAACCCGGAAATAGTTGATTGACTGGGAAGAATGGCATAGATAACATCCAAAAAAGCAACTTATACTGATTATAATACCATAAAATTATAACTCCAATGAAATTTTAACATAACTTTTTACGAACTTGAAATATTCGATGAAACTTTACGAAATTCTTACAACTTTTAGTAAATTAATTAAGAGTAAAGCTCAATAAATTCAAACATTTTCGACTTTTAGTATCATTGCGACGTTTTGCCAATGTTCACGGATAATAATTACAAACTGGAGTGCTATTTATAAGTCGTGTGCAATTCGCCTTCGGTTGTCGTCTTGTTTTCCATTTTCAGAATTTAAAAATGAAATCACTAATTTCCACAGGCATTATTATTAACAGCTTTATATTTTCTTTTCAACAGAGCACACATTTTCGCAATATAAAATTGTATTCTGTTGAAAATGATAAGTTTTAAAGACATTGATTATATTAAATTGACAATTGTACTGAAAATACATTTTTGAACGTGATTAGTATTGTAACGTTTTACTGTTAATAAATTTACTAAAATTTGTAACAATTCCGTAAAGATAACCATGTTATCCTCGAATATTTCAAGTTCGAAAAAAGTAATGTTAAAATTTCATTCGGGTTATAATTTTCGGGTATTATAATAAGTATAAGTTGCTCTAAGAGATGGTGTAAATGCCATTATTCCTGGCCAATAAGTAACTTGCTCCATTTCCGGGTTAATTGCCACGAAAATTGAGAACACATTGAAAATAACTGCACAATGGTCCAGAGCAATATTTGTACAAAAAACAAAACAAAAAAAACATCGTTCTGTTCATGTTTCTACATAAATTTAACGGCAAAATTGAATACCTCTAACTTGTACTTCATTAAAATCCTTATTTAAAGAATGTAAGCGTAAAATTTGATATTATTTTTTCCTTTTGTCGTGTTTTCGACACTATCTGAACCACTGCTCACTGCAGATAAAACCACTATCAAGACAAAACTCAAAGTTTTTCTTAATATGACGGCAATTATTAGTAAAGATTTGATATCTCTTATGCATAAAATTACGAACTGTCAAAGTAAAGAAAGAACTCCCTTCTCCGGGAGCGGATATCATGGAAAGGCTTTTCTTTAACTCAAAAAAATGGTTCGTGGTGTCCTCAAATCTTGTAACGTTAACTCATTTCCCGACGTCATACAATGATCAATTTTTGCACAGCGACGTAAGTCGGGTGACAATAGAATATTTCATTGTTACTTTTCATATATTTCTATATTTGGAAATCATATTTTATTATTTTAAATATGGACTTCTTTGTTTTAAAAATTATTAATAGTTTGCAACGATCTCTTTTTTGACTGATTGCAAAACGCTTTAAGATTTGGGTCACAAAACATTACCTTGAGAAAAAGTATCTGAGCACCGAAATAACTCGAAAAAATAATTTAAAAAATCTTTTTAAAGACATACTTTTCTTAAAGAATTCGTACTAAAAAGTAAAAATAATTTTGTTTATACATGACTAGAAAGAAGTTACACAGTAAAGGGGAAAGGGAAAAGTTATACAGTCTCCTGATGCGATTTCGATTTCCTAACAATAAAAAAAAAAGTGGTTCAACTATTGAAGATGTGTGTCAGCGACCCCATATGCAGAGTACAGATAGGTAGTAACATGTCAGATAGTTTCAAGATTCGCAACGGATTAAAACAAGGCGATGACTTATTACCACTACTGTTTAACTTTGCGTTAGAATATGCGATTTTAAAAATTAAAGGGGACGAAAAGGAACTATCATTGAATGGTTTGAATCAACTGTTTGTATACGCGGATGATGTAGATTTAATAGGGGACGATATAGATGCACTACAAAGCAACACCGATGTCTTAGTAGAAGCGTGCGATGAGATAGGTCTACAGGTAAATATAGAGAAAACAAAATACATGATAACAAACCAAAACACAGGGAATGAAGGAAATAAAAATATAATAATTAGGGATGAGGACATAGAGAAACTGAACAAATTTAAATACTTGGGAGCTTACGTAACAAGCAAAAATGAGGTCACGGAAGAAATAAACAGTCCCTAAGTATCAGGGAACGCATGTTTCTATTCAGTCCAAAAACTTCTAACATCGCGATTAATATCAAGGAAATTGAAATTAAAAATTTACAGGACGGTTATTCTGCCGGTAATATTTTATGGTTGCGAAAGTTGGAGTACGACCCTAGCAGATGAACATAAATTACGTGTATTTGAAAATAAGGTTGTGAGAAAGGCATAGGGCCCGAAACCGGACGAGATGACTGGAGAATGGAGACGACTGCATAATGAAGAACTCCACGGACTGTACGATTCACCAGATGTAAAAATAATGAAATCGTGACGACTAAGGTGGGCATTCCATGTAGCTCGGATTTGGGAAAAACGAAGATTATATTCTATCCGCGTTGGAAGGCCGAACGGAAGAAGACCATTGGGAAGACCAAGTCATCGGTGGGAGGATAAGATTAGAAGTGATCTTGGAGAAGTAGGTGTTCATGATGAAAACTGGCTTGATGTTGCCCAGGATAGAATCCAATGGCGAACATTTGTTACTACGGCAATGCGATGAACTTGGAGTTAATCACTAAAAAGAAAAGCATAGAGCGCGCCAACTGAAGAATTTGTAAAGTGAATGTGTATGAGAGAGCGCCCCATGCTTTTCTTTTTAGTCATGCATAAACAAAATTATTTTTCACTTTTGGTTCCATAAACAAAATTATTTGGTTGTCGAATTTTGTTCTGGATCTCCTTTCATGACCAAAGGAAAATTCAGTGAAAGAACGTATAAGAAATAGCTCCAAATGCGAAATGAAAATTATTGGATATTAATAACAGGCGATCTATTATGTACAAATAAATGAATGTCACAACCACTTCTCCTCAAAAGTACGTAGGAACTATCAAAATGTAAAAAAATAACTCAACTTTGCTCTTAGTAACTGTTAACTATATTTTCTGGATAGTACGTGTGATTGTAATAGTATAGTACGTGTGCTTAAAATACACTTTCAGTAGTTAAACACTTATGGTCCTTTCTTTAGTATGTATCGTTCAATTGAATTGGATTTTATTGCATTCAGAGACCAATAATGGCTATTGTCATATAATGTAGAACATATAATTTATTATTATTACAAATATAGACACATATTCATTTGGCTACTAAAATAAGATATATAATTATATACATGAAACCTCATGTGAAAAGAAAACAAGACAAAGAAACACGTTCTCGTGTCTATCTGGAAGGGATATGTAGATTATATATATCTGGTGTAGTAAAAAGTAATCCATTATTTTGCCAATAGATGGCTTCAGTGATCTGTATCTCGCGTTGTATAAGTCCGATCGGGTTCAACGAGATGGCTTTCAAACGATGAGATTGCGTACTACAAACACTGTTCAGATAGTTGTGATGAGTTGACTCAGTGTTGTGTGAGCGCGCGTCAAAATGGACACTAGCAAAGAGAAAATACGCTATATTTTACAGT
>JAGDQP010000850.1:119791-135975 GCA_022664845.1 Lepisma saccharinum
CAGGATATATATATATATATTCAATTTCTTTTGGGAAAACTGGTGTTAGAAGTAGCTAATTAACGGTCATAGGTTAGGGCTGCCAACTCTAAAATTGTCTAAAAACCAGATATTTCGATTTATCTGATTTTCGAAACCGGACATGGAACACACTAAGAAAAAAATACACCACTTACTTCACTATTATCTCAAACACAACTTGAGTAAGAGCGACATACGCGATTCAATAATGGACATAGTGTTTGAACAATAAAATATAAAGAAATATATTCATATTGGTTTAAGATTACTGTTTGTAGAATTAATCATTTATCCTTTAATACATCATGATACATCTAGTGTGTAACAAGCTTGGTAAACCAATCATGTTACATAAATAATGTAATATATGCTAATTTCTTTAAAGAATTAATTTTTTGTTATATTATAGGTTATAGGTATTGATCTGGCCAGATCCATATTTAGTGTACATATAAATTGGTTGTAAGTTGATATGTGTGTATGTAACCTTTTATTGATTATTGCCATTTACACGTTTGTTAATTTTCTGTATTATGTTTTGCACTTGTATTTTTCAATTCCATGTATTTCATATGATTTATATTCTTATAGCTTTAGTTTCAAAAAACGAGGGAACTTGGTTGCTGTGTACTGAACTCTGGAGCGCGGTAAGAAAGTGTGGGAAGCTTCAGCCAATCCGAGACGATTGTTTTAAATTTGGTCCAAGCTCTCGCTGTTGAAACAGTAGTGGTATAGGAACCGTATAAAATGGGAGCGCGTCTCGCTGAGAGCACACGTAATAACAGACTGACCACTGCAACACTTCGAGGCCCTGCAGCTGCGATGACCAGGGGTAAGCCCCTAGGCTCCTTCGGGACTTGAATTTTTATCTTTGATATTCTTGAGAGCAAGTAATAAGTTCAGTACACAGGTTTCAATTCTACTTTCAAATCTATCACTCTAAATGATCTTATAAATCTGAATGCGAAATATTTTTTGCTTTTTTTGGGGGGGGGGGAGACAGAGGGACGAGATACTCTGTTTTCCATTCGAAATGCGAATAAGATAGGGAACTTAAAATCTGAACCCTTGGAAGGGGAAGAGAGAGCAGAACCTCTCTCGTCAGTACTTTTTATTTGAATTAAATAAAATCCTCATGGGAGGGACACGACAGCGGTCGTTTGCTAACAATATGTATTTTCCATTCAAGGCGCACAATAGATTTATGTAAATTTAAGCTTTGCTCAGTAACTAAATCTGCCTCTTAGGCGGAATTGCTACCGGAAATACAAATGAGTCAAAATTCCCTGTTCTGAGTGTGAATGTATGTGTGATGATGTGTGAAATCCTGTAACAATTAATTAGAGAATCACGTATGAAAAGCTCAGGCTTGTCGTGAGGTCTCATTAGCTTTCTTCAATTTTACTTTAAATGTTGCTATACGCGAGAGGGGCATGAGTTGTTGCAAACCGACAAAGTCAAGGTAACAAGTTTCAATATGTTGTTAAGATTTGGATAGATTAAATATAATCCACATGGAAGGGATAATGGCACCGGAGCCCAGGCTGAGATTTCTTGGAAGTGCAGCCGCCTTTTGAGATAGGGAATAGAGCCGATGAAATTATAGGCGAAGTTTGTACCCCGGGTTTGATTCAGTCCTGTATCACTTGTTCCCAAAAGAATAAAAAATTAACGTCCCAGAGAGAAAATTGAGTGTGTGCAGTATTCAGACGGCAATTTGGCCAGACCCAGAATAAGGTACAGTTCGTGCTTTGGGACTACTAGCATTCAAAGTTGTGAGTCTTCACTCGCAGAGTAAAATTTTATATTTAAACTAACTTAAATGTCAATTTTAGGAAACATCTATCAAAACCGGTCAATTGGCCTAAAACTCTTACTGTCCGCTTCAGAACCTGACGGTTGCCAACCCTAACATATGTTATAGATCTCGTTTTGAGCCAGGTTTTGGTAGAAATGATTGTTTAGGTAGCATTTTTTGAACCGAACTAAAATGTATATTGAAATTACCAGCGCTATTGAGTGGATGATTTCAAATGACATTTCAGCTGTCTATGTTTAATTTTATGTCGTCCAGAATTTTCATGTGTCTGTTACTTTCTCCTAATTTATAATTTCTATGCTGAAAAGTGTTCAAAGTTGTGTTGTCCGTTAATTTGTGCTTGTGCGTTAATAGTGTTTCCTCCGTATACAATCGTTAATGCTAATCCCACTGTGGCGGAAAAGAGTGGTTTCTAACGTGGAGACATAAGAGATGAACTATTTGGATCTCCAGAAGAATTGTAGGAACATTATATCCCAATTTAGGGGCATGTAATGAGGGGTTTCAACTGAGAAAGGAAGAAAAGGAAAGACGAATGTAATAAAAATTTCTCCAGTTGCTGAGATGGCTAAGTCAATTCCAGGGAAAGTATTTGAACAAAGCATTTTTATCTGTTCTGAGTTCACAACGAGTTCGAATAATAACGGATTATCTTAAATCATTTAAAAACACAACCAAATCTTTAAAGTTGAAAGGAATCATTTGATAATTATAAATTAACGATACGAACTGTGTAAATGCCTTATATAATAGACCAAAATGATAAACAAACAATACTTTAGAAATAAACAGCATCTCATCTTCGTTGCATCCGTCATTTGTGTGTTTATACTGGATCTGTACCAGAATTGCATACATTCATAAAATAGAAGAAGCCGAGTTTGCACAATTAGACATAAATCGAATGCTGTATTCAGATAATCCTCAGAGAACATTTTTCCTGAACTAAAACACATATTTCCTTAATAAGACTATCTTCTGTGATATCGTAACATACCACAACCACAATTAAATACATCAAATAATCAAGATCTCTATTCAAATCTAATTCAAAAGATCTTACGTTCTCTCAAAGTTCAGAAATGCTTCCAGATCTTGAAGTTACTGTATTGGTACTGTATCTAAAAAGTTTTAAGAACACCATTCGCGACCATAGATAAAGGATACTATAGATAGCGCACTGCCATATATTTGATATGATCCTCGTTTCCCTGCCCTCTAGCGATTGACAAGAGGAACTACGAAAGAAAAAAGAAGCAAGGGTACCAAGCGCAATATCAGCATTTTTAATATTACATGCAGAACTGTCTTAAGGTTCAATCCAAGTAGAGTTTCCCGCCTGTTTCGTTTTACGTCCGTTATTCAAATTTCGGTAGAGTAAAACAAATTAACTTTCACGGACCAAAGTTCGTTCCGTCCTTCATTAATGAGTATAATTAGTTTTAATTAAATGCTAGTAGTAACTGCAGGATTGTGTCCTGCAGTTACTACTAGTTTAATATTAATATTTTTTAACAAAAATAATTGTACTCATTATTGAAGGACGAAACGAACTTTGGTCCTTGTAAGTTAATTTCTGTGTTCCTCTACTGAAATTTGAAAACTGGACGTAGAACGAAAAAGGCGGGAAAATCACTTTAATTGAGCCTTAAGAGCGCATCCCTCTGTTGCCGTTTTCGATACTTAGAAACAGAAAGGTATACAGAACATTTAACTTGCCGTTAATCCTCAAAGTATCTTTTGTCAACGTTCGTGCAGCTGCGCAATGGGCTGGCTGTATAATTGTGGGATCTTGGACGCAAAGAAAACCGTAAATGCCTCCCGAAAGTCTGCATCATTGACGAAGGATTTTCCATGAAGGGGTGATAGAAGAGATAATCTACTGGCGGCGCAAGGTCCAGGGAGTACGGTGGATGGAACACTGTCTCTCATTCCCGTCGCTGTGGGGTATCCCTAGCCACGCTTCCTATATATTACCTGGCATTGTCGACACCCTTGCGATTCACCAATGCTGGTTCGTTCTGCTGTGGTGCCTGTTACACACGTTCCAACTGCTGCGAGTTGAGATAAACCATTTTTGGAAAGCTTCTGGGTCCGGTTTTTAATAAATATCAGCGAACCTATGCTGTAGGGAGAAACAAAGGAAGGAGAAAGTTTCACACAAATGTTTGCGCTGTGCTCATTCGAGTGTTGTCTGTCCCGAAGGCGCGTTGATTGAAACATTGTACTCTACGGTCGATCACAGCACTTTCCGCTGCTGCCTACCCGATTTGGTTGTTTCGAGTTTACGAATTCTTGAATCAAACGTCTGCTACTCGCTCTCCCGGAGTGTTGTTGTAATGTCTCGCGATAGGAGTAGATTTGGAACCAAGCTGTGCATAATGTGCTCTCAGACACTTTATGAAATTGTGCTGGCTCTACAGATCGGCAGTGATGGATTTTCCTGGTGTTAGCAGCTACTAACCACTTGGCGACTAGTCCACTACATACAAAGCATGATCTTACGAGGATGTAGATGTGCTGTGAGGCTCAGTATCCCGCGGTGACAACCGTATGAGGGTCTCATATAGGACCAACTTTTCGTCACTGGTGAGCCGCCAAACTAATATGGGTGTGGCGCGACGTCAAAAAAACAACGGCAAATATTTTGTCTATGTTTGGCTTCATACAGTGTGTAGGGTACCCATTTACTCAACTTGTACGCCTTCCCTATGCGTTGCAATTGAAATCTGACTGTTTCATCAGAAAGTTGGAATCGTTCGGCAAGCTCATCACACATGTGGCTGCTGTTCTACTCTATGGCCGCCTTCACGGTCTCATCATCCAGAGCCTGTGGGCGCCTACTGCGAGATTCATCACACAGGTACAAATCTCTATATCTGAATTCCTTGAACAAATGATGGGTTCATTCACATCATTATCCCAAAAGCGTGACGTATTCGCCTACTTGATTCGGCTGCTGACAAGACCACCGTAAACTCATAAAGCAGACATCCCAGAAATAGTTGTATCGACACCTTTATTTTTCTTCACCCTTACTTGTGGTATGACTGTTTTGAGTGTGCAATGGTATCAGTAATCATATCTTCCCATATGACGTCAAAAACGGCATCTTTTTTCGTTACCTTCTACCGTATGTGGTTATGGTATCGTTGGATATGTGTAGGCGAGACGAGGTCAGAGTTTCAAATATCATGTCTGTACATCTATAAATTCGACAGAGGAACTACTAGGGCTACGAAGGTGGTTGAGGTGGCCTTCGGAAGATATCGGCGTAACTTTTCCAATGGCATATAGCACATATTGGACACTTGCAGCTGAAACCTGAAAGTAACACATGTGCACAGTCCCCCGACTGGGCTCCACCTCACTTGTTTGTACAATGTATGATTACACTAAAAAACATTCACTTATTAATACACTTTTAACACCTAAACCTGTTTTTACAACGTAACGACATTTCCCAAAAAGATTGTCGCGGGAGAGTTGTGCTGTTAAAACAGTCCTTTGTGTACAAATAAAGCCAAGTATTGGACGCACAGCTGACCTCCGTGCTTTTTATATCTCTAAAATTTATGTACGAACAATTATAATCTTATAATAATAATTGTAAACTGTTAGCCGTCGTGCGAATATGAAAATCTACGAAACAAGTAGTTTAAAATTAAAGTTTAATAAGAAGAAGTGTGATAGATAAATTATCACGGCGCAGATATTTCTAAGAAATTCCCATTTAAGACAGTTTTATTTCATCTCTTTCCTTAATTATTATTACACTCGTAGGAGAATTAAAATGTAATATATTCGTTTATATCTGTAGTAAAAAATGTAAAAACTTGGAAATGCTGTGCTACCTCCTGGTGATGCAGAGAAACTTAATTAGAGTATTTTGAGGGAAGAACTTCAGATACTCCCCAGATAACATATTGGCATACTTGACTTTCGAAAAAAGTATCAATTATTCAGCCAAGACTACTGTAAAATATTGGATGTTATCTAAAACTTTCTAATAAATATGAGGGAACCTGAATTTCGACGGTAAACGTTTAGGAGGATGCAGTCTCTATAATTCCTCGAATCTGTCAGACTAGCCAAACTAGTTCATCTGCATTTTCTTTATAATTTTAGAGAATCAGTTTTGACAGCATTGTTCCAAAAGAAATTGTTACTCACTCGGGGTAGTATCTAAATTTACTTCATATCAGTAGATGTTATATTAATTCTAAAAGTCTTTGTGTGCTTGTGAACTTGGGTGGTAATTGCAATATGAAAAGTCTTGTAGCAGCTGTTTGTTATAACTTCCATTAAAGGTGAGAGAAATCTTTACATATGTCGACTCCAGCAGCCAAGGGGTATAAGTGAATTTTTGAATTTAAGAAAAGGTTGGAGATAATTTTTTGTATATAAGCCGAAATATATGTGACACAATATTGCAAGAATATAAATAAATCTTACTGTGTTCATGTACAAAACATGGAAATTTTGTGTGGACATATATTTCGTCTACAGCTTATTTATTCCAAAATGCACTTTTACCCCTTGGCTTCTAGAGTCATCATGTATTAGTTTGTTCATACTGTTTCTTATCCATACTACTGTTCACTACCAAGTTTTTGATGTTAGCATTTTGATTCAAACTCAAGTGTAACAAGCTGATCAACTAGATTAACAAATACTCACATTTTAGCGGGAACGTATCTCATCAGCAAGTACCAAAGAACAAGCGAGTTCATTTGCATTTCATTTGTCCCAAATGTCGCACACTTCTCGATAATATATTTTGTTAATTAAAAGTTACCTTTTCAGATATTGAAGTTTATAATTGCAGTTAATTTAATCTACCGAAGCTAACTATAAGTTATATAATACTTGTCAAGAAACCAAAATAAAATAATACACAACTTAAAGTATATGACCTTATCCTTTTATTGGTTTTATGTGCAATGTGATTATCTTTCTTGCAAAATCTATCAATAGAAATGCCCTACTGTTCGTCATTTTGCAATTTACCTTTAGATTATTCGTAACACAAACATATGTCAATAATTATAGATAACAGGAACATGTAAATTTTCTACACGGTTACAGAGCTATAATATGCTTTAATTAGATACAGAATAATATTTGAGTAAACAAAAGATGTAAACAATGAATAAACATGTTTCTTGTATTTGATATATGTCTGTCCTGCATTAGACGTAAACATACAAGCTATAGTCTATTTCCATTTCTTGAGTAATTATTTGACCATTTAAACATCACGGTCACCTATTTTAACAACTTTCAGTTAGTTTCCATAATATTGAATACCTTCCAATTCACCTAATACAGCATCATAATGCTAATTTGCACTAATAAACATTTAATCCCAACATACGGAATATTTTTATATATATTTGAAGACTACAGGGAAAGAACATGCTTTGTCCACTTTATTGATTTTACAGGAGAACGTTTTATAAGTTCATAATAATCATTATGTAAATCTGATAATCAAATAAAGATTTTCTTGCAGTAGATGGACTATGCAGTATGCACATTCTCTTCTTGCATAATAATTTGTTAAAAAGATCCTTCAAAGAGCAGATGGAACTCCCATCTCAATATAGCAAAAAATTGACAAAGTACTTTCTTTTCCTGTGTTCTTCATTTGTTTTACTGGTAAATTTAATCAAATGTTGGTTAATACCAGGAGTAAAAGGGAATTGCTGCTACAAAGAAAAATGTTGTTCGAGAAGGAAGAGCAAATATTTCAAACGAAAATCTCTAACCATTTCCAATTGTTTTATAAAGTGTCAGAGAAAGTAATTATCACTAATAGTCTAATTTCTCCCAAGAAGATTCTTCCTCTAAAATCTAACCTGACTTTTCAATTCCATATTAGTTTCTTCCTTTTTTAAAAATAACTTTTCTGCTAGATTCGATTTCTTCTTAAGTGCAAGGCAACGCTTAGATAGACTGCGTGTCTCCATTTTTCACAGGTAATTGTAATGCTCGTTCATTATGTGATAGTCCATTCCGTTTATGAATAATGTGTGAACTTACTACTTGTTTCAACATATTAGTGCCTTGAAAAGAAACAATATGATATTTATATTTTATTTCTTTGAGCGCAACCTAATTTCTTACGAAGTGAAATAATAGTGAACTAGTTAATGATTGTGCTGCAGACAAGAGAAATGCTTTTACAGAAAGAGTGACGAACAGCGAACAAAGCTGTTGACTCAGTAATAAACTTCCAAACTGTTGACACTTAAATAACTTTAAAGCAACAGGTAATGAGAGGCTCATCGAAAGAGGGTTTAAAAAGTATACAAAATTAGCGCGTTACGGCCCACGGACACCAATCAAAAGATTTTGCCACATAGCGACACCTGCTGCCCAATTTTGGCCACCAGTTCTTTTCTTTAAATTCTCAAATTTACCTGCATCAAGACATTGTTGCCGCTCACCACTGTTCTGTATTTTACCTTCTGCCACGAGTGCATTGTTTTCTACGCATTTTCGGGACACCATCGTAGGTACTACAGTTTGGTTCGTACGCCGTCACCACAGCTGTGTGAGTGTGCAATAAAATTGGTCGTTTGCCGCCGCCGTTCAATCTCTCGTTCACTGCAACGCATCGCCGTGTTCTTTTCACAATCTGCTTTTGTAAGTAATGTTCCTGGCAGACAGATGGCGCGCGCCAGAATAATGGTGCACAAACATGTAAATTATGTTTAATGCCAATAAAACATTATATAGGCCACCAGTGAATACAAATGGCCACCAAAAAATCTTCAAGTAGCCTCATTGGTCACCAAATTTTACAGATCGTTTTAAACGCTGCATCGAACTGAAGCCATACGATTGAACATGAAATATCCATCCTGTGTGGTTTTACCTGCTTAGTTTTTTTTAGAATGAATTATATCACATGTTCATGTTAAAGGGTTACAGTATATTTGATGAAGAATGAAGTTATGGGTTATTTATTAATCGATTATAAAGTAAGGTAACCTAAATTGACATAGCTTAACTTTCTCGATTTCGGATCATTCCATTGACTTTTGACTAGGATTATGGCAACACCGTACAGGTTTTTTAATTCAGCTTCAATCGAATGAGTTTTCATCGATCGTTCCTTGGGCTCCATGTTTCCAAACTTACTGCTTAATATATGAAATCAGCAGGGGTGTTTTTCTATATACATATATATAATTCACAGCCATATTCAATCCACAACTGGATGAGATCTCTCCCTGAGGGAGGAGTTGGTCTACTGCTCCCACGCTGACCAGATGAGCTAGGAGAGGAGAGTCGAAGCTCTCAACTGTGATCGCCACTGTATTTTATTCACAGGAGCTCCTGAATTGCATAACGAGTTAGTTGAACTCAGGTTAGATTCTCCCGTTTTATATTCCGTCCGTGTTTTGCCTCCTTAGTTCTGCGTTAATTGTTCGTTCTACCTGTGCGTACTGCATTTGGAAATTCGGGACAATATTGCTTCCTTCTTGCGAATTTTTGAAAGCTGATTTCCAGAATTGAAACTGCCACCTTGGGTTAGGTTTGCGGAACCTCAGACTTTCAAGGGACCGAGCGATGTTGCTTAATACACAGTTAAGATTAAATACCATTAATTAACTGTTCAAGACGGGGCCGATTCTAAACTAAATAGATTGGTCGTAAAACGCACGATTCATTTTCCTTTAGTCACAGAGAGCACGATATGCTGTATGGTCGCAAATTGCACGGTCACAAAATGTACGGACAGTAATGACAGTAAAACATATTATTGTATTTCTCTGATTTTCAAATGACTTCATATTTTAAGATTTTTTTGTATATAATTTTCGTTTTACAGAAAAAAGTATTGCAATACATGTAGCAGTCATACATTTTGAAGCAGTCATACAGAAATCTATTCGGCTGCCAACTTCTTCAGAATTAGTGGTATTCATCAGCTCCGATTCCCTGCTCCAAATAAGAGTGATTTGAGACAGATTCCATTCATCACTATTTGGAGCAGTGAGTCCGAATTGTGAACTGTGTACGCATTAGGCCGATTTTCATAGAGGCGCTCGCCGCCTGATTTGCTTGCGATTTGGCTGAATAGCAAATTGAGTACGTGTTCTATTTATAACAAGTTTCTATTGGCTACTCATAGATACAGTAATCACGCGGCGAGCGCCTGCAACGAAAGCCGATTTTAATCTGTATGTATTTGTTCTAAACGGGAGTTTGATCGTGATCACTAAGTGACACAATTTCATCAGGCAATCAAGTACCAGGATGGTACCTTCGACTTGGGCCCCGGCCAGCTCGTTCTCGTGTCCTTTCCCCTACCGTATTCCAACCTGAGCCATAGATACCTAATAAAAGATTTTGCTAATAAATTTAGGATCACGATCATTCCAGTTTATGAGAAAGATACATGCAAAATTGTTATCTTTGATCCTCGCAAGCCACCTTAGAAACTAAATAATTTACCGACTGCACTTTAGATGCTCCCCGGATCGTTGGAAACATGACTGTAAGTTTAGGTGGAACAAAATTAGTTTAACGCGTACATGGTTCACAAGTCAGAATCACTGCTTCAAGTAGACGTGAATGGAATCTGTGATGTCATAGATTCAAGTCACAGACACTTTGAGCAGTGAATCGGAACTGTTTAAAACCACTTAATTTGAAATATCAAGTGTTAACCGAATAATCACAATTTAATTTGTAATTTAAATGGTGCACAAAATGTTTAAGTAATCTGGCCAGGCCACGCTAAAACTTCCCAAAGACCTGGACAGGCCAGGCTAAATCCTGCTATAGTCCGATATACTTCAATTTTGTTCCGTGTAAACAAAAATTACTTTACAAAATTGGTCGCATTAAAATTTAAATACTGTATCAACTGACTGTTAAAGTTATTAATACATAGTCCGTGGCAGTGCCAAAGCTTAGTGCTTGCCTAGGGTGTCTTCCAGAGGAAGCTCTCCGGGGAATGGTTGTACAGCCCTGAAGGTGCTGTTATAGTTCCAGTCGATTTTAAACTAGGTTCCATATGCTATTACAAGCATCTTAACTAGAATTCTCCCTCCCGCTCCTGCCCTGCAAGGAACCTTTTAGTGACCTTGTCCTATCATAAGGTGACCATATTTTTTTTAGTGATTCCGGGGATCAATGCAACAATGATAAGTCACAATAGGCAAAGAAGATGAGGGAAGCTCTTCAAGAGAGTAAAGAACAATTATCTCAAAAAGAATCTTAAAGCCTTAAAAAACATAAACAGAATTTCATTGTTGTGTTTTCATGAATAATTTAATTCATTTTTTATAACAATGTAAGTTTAAATATTTAAAAATATAACAATTGGAAATATTTAATTTCAAAATTAACAACAATGTTATCATTTTCTAAATAATCTTCGCATTAGTTGATTGTGTTCCAAACCAAAAGTTAAACGTACGTGTATCAGGGGATTAATATTTTATTTGTGTACGTTTCCAAGTGTTAGTTAATGTTGGTGATACTGGTCATAAATCTCGTCAAATGATTGCACACCACATAAGAATATCGAAATCTGGAAGAGGTAATGAACGTTTTTAAGGCACACCTGGTGTACCAAGTTGAGGTTTATATCCAAATTATGTGAAAATGGTGGTGATCTTGTTCTGAACTTCATTATGGACGTTGGTCTCATAAAGAAAAAGTTAATTATTTTAAATGTGCTTCACCAACGAAATGATTTATTTAACAACGAGTACGTGGAGATCCTTTAATATTTCACAAATGAAAACAGGCAATCAGTTCAAGATAATTCAATGTAGACGTATGAAAATCATTAGTAATGGATCTTTGTTTTCCTAACAGTTAAGTGTATACTTTGTTGGCCTCACAACTAGTGCTCATACATATAGTATTGTAAATTTGTGGAGAAGTCTGAAGCGATCACTCAACAGTTAGAATCGGCAGGCACCCTTTGTAATTTACCTTGCTAATTTCTGTTTTCTTAATTATTGTATGCTATAAGATTCAACGCAATAGTGTTGATCCTCTTAATAAGTTGTGTATTGATGTGTATAAACGCATTTTTCGTGGTGAATCTTATAATGTTTGTAGCGCATCTACTCGATTCGTAATTTAAAAATGTGGAGCTGCTCCATTATATTAACTTCGGTTCCTAAGGAACCGGAATCACCATCCATTTCTAGCGATTTGATTCATTTTTAGAATGGAATCACTGGAACTGTATGGTGATTCCGGTTCCTCCTTGGAAATAATTTTTATCTAATGTAATCTGAACTTAATAGCGATGATATCAAACCTAACTAAACCGAATTTAGTTTAACACCAATTAATGTAAAATGTAATTAAAATAAACGTAAAATTAAATCGAAAATAATTTTTAAACGATCTAACATAATTACTAACAACACGTTGAGCTCTTAATGTAGATTAATCTGATCATCGCCAAGAAAAGTGGAGGGTTCAAATATCAATGAACTTATTAATAGGATCGATATAATCGCGTTTGCAGTTATTATGAAATATATAATTTGCAAGGTCGTCATTTTCAAATGACTTTGAAACGAAAACCCTACTTGGTACCAGACGTTCCTTAAAAACAACCATAATTTCTTCCTGATTTTGAAATTTTCATTTGGGATGCAATCCTTTGCTAATATAAATTAACAGTATCATTAGCATTTGCTAACATCTTACAATATTTAAGAATATATTAAATCACTCGAACACGAGCGCTGACTTTTTACGTTAACACAAAATAATACGTTTTCCTATTGAGAAGATTGTTTAGAATGTGATTATATTATTGTTAATTTTAAATTTAAATATTTCTTATTGTTATGTTTTTAATATTTTTAAAATTAATTTTTCTATAAAGAAACGAAATAAATTCATATATGATTAAAACAACACAATGAAACAAAAAAAATTAATAATAATGCATTTGAACGAAAACATTGTTTACTACATTGATTCTTACGTGTTTGAACGATTCTAAATAGCCGGAACTAAAATAATGTAATGTAATTCGTTCAAATGAACAGAAGTGAGTATAATGGAACTGCTCCAAAAATGTTGTGTTTTTTAAATAAAAAATATTTACGTGAAGTGCAATTTCGTTATTTAATTTGTGATGTTACGAATTGGGTTATATCGATTACAAATAATCTTTTAGCATGGCCAAACAATGGTTTAGGACTGTTACTTGCTTGGATGTTGTTCTTTGTATGTATTTTATGGCAGGTGTAATCTTAGCTATTTAATATAATATTACATGATCCATCTTTGATTGTTTACGTTTAATGATACCTTACCTTATGTCCGACTATATCCGTTTTTATTACATCAATTGAGTTACGTTTACACTGGATATAAAGTGCTTTCAGTAGAGAAACCGGGATCACCATCCAGTCCCAGTGAATCGATTCCCTGGAATTGGATGGTGAATCCGGTTCGTCGGGAACCGAAGTGATTATGATGGAGTAGCTCCATGAAAGGAAATTAGATACTGTACGCATCATAGAAGATGTACGCTATCGTGTAGGGTTAATCAGAGGGTATGCGGCGTATACCTCCGTATACCTTCGAATAAAGCCCTGGTTCCAACTGAAATATTACTAAAGAGTGGTCATGGAAGAATTTCCCCTACTGTACTATCCAGAAAGCATGGGACATTATCACGAAGAATGTAATAATTGATGTATTTCAACCAAGTCTCTACCGAGAGAAAGTATGTACCCGAGAAGTTCTGTAATTGCATTTGGTAAACACGCATTTCGGGATTCCTTTTCTTATTCAACGTACTCATTTTCAACAACTATGTTTCACATATCTTAATTCAAATGAGTTCTAAAACACGTTTTTAAAATATTACCTTTTAAATTCGAGATTTTAAGTTCTGCACTTTAAAATTATTTTTGTAAATAATAGCTCTTCCTAACAGAGATAATACGAGTAACGAATATACTAACGCGTTATAGCTTTCTTTTGTCGATGAAAAGTAACGCCAGTAACGCCTCTAGCGTTTGACAAGAGGGAACCCATTTTGCCTATCCAAATTTGACGGCCCTGTTCGCGACAAAACAGCTATTCATAATCTTAACGATTATTTCCATTGTTAATTAATGAAACAAAATTCATTATTTCTTACAAGGATGTTATAAAAAAGAAGGATATGGTATAAGCTATCCCTACTGTAATACAAGTTTGAAGCCAAGAAACAAATGAACGCGCTTGGTAGTTCATGGCAACGGGTATTATTAGTCATATTTGTTTACCACTTACAAATACTTAAGGCCGCTTTAGACGACAGCATTTATGCTACGATGAATCTTACGATTATCAGTAGTGCCAGAGTGTGAAAGCAAGAATGCTACAATAGGGCAAGATGCTATGATAGAAATCCATAACTTTTTTTCTTTTTACGCTGGCACACTGCTTCCACTAAGATTTATCGTACGAGAAACTGTATCGTCTAAAGCGGTCTTAATTTTAAATTTAACATAATATTTGAATTTTTTATTTATTAAACTATAATTATAGTAAAATGTGTTGCAATTGACTGCATAAATTATAGCAGCAAAGAGCAGGAAGGTATCACCTTTCATAGGTAAAATATATTATTTTAATTTTAGGGTAGTTATGTGATTATTATAACCTATTAGTTTCTGCAATCGGCGTATTTTAGTAAATGAATCAACGACTTAACGTTTACTTTGTGAAGGATATATTAAAAATCAGGCTAGAAATTTTGGTAATCAACAGATTATTTAGATCTAATTAAGATAATATATTTAACGTACTTTAGCTTACGTTGAGCGTTATTTTTCCGAACAAAATAATTCGCACGCTCATGAATCGGAATCATATTAATGCTATGTCATGGCGACAGGTGTATTTCCATATGATATCACCAGTGCTATTTGCCACAAAAATCACGGACAATATATCGAATGAACGATAGCGAATGGAGATATTTTAGATGAAAAGCCAGATTAGCCTTTTTTCATTATACGTTACGAACAAACATCATCTGTGACTGCTCCATTTATGATTCGGCGTCTCTTTAGTATACGTCGGGTGTTTCATTTGGAACCATAAATGGAGCAGTCACAGGTGGTGTCTATTAAAGGTGATTTGCATCGTGTAACATGAAAAATATCGAACCTGGCTTTTTGTAACCCGTCGTCATTCGCTATCGCTCACTCCACATATTGTCAGTGATTTTTGTTGCAAAATAGAAATGGTGATTTGGGAAATGAACAAGTCATTGACGTAACATTACCGTGATTCTGATTCATAAACCTGTGACTTATTTCGTCTGAAAAGTCATGCCTGACGTAAGCTAAAGTAGTACCTGTGGTTCAAAATGGAACCTCCAACGTATACTAAAGAAATGCTTAGCAAGGAATAAATGATACCATGATGGTAGAATATTATTTTGTGGGAATTCTGACAGAAAGTAACATATTAAATGTATTTTGGATTTCTTTAATATATGCCGAACGTTATTTACAAAACCTAACAAATAACTTGAGCTAACTTCTGTTCTCTATGTATTTGTCACTATAGAATATTACTGAAATCAACTTATTATTTAAACTGAGGGTCGATTACAAAGATATAGACTTAGGTTAGATCACGGTTTAAGCTAAGTTGGTGCATTTGAAAATTGATTTTTAAGCCTAGGCCTAACTTAAACTAAGACTTTAAACTCCATCTTTACAATCGGCCTTGAAATTGGGTTAAGTAAAGAAGTTCTTGATGTTAAGCTTAAATTGTTCCTAATTTTGCAGTATTATAGATTGCGCCATAACAATGTACCAGACTGTAAATATACTATAAAAAGAATGTAGCGAAACTACTCTTTCTGCGGATCTTTGAACATGATGGACTTTAGATACTGACCCGAAGACCAAAGTAAAATATAGTACATATTTAACTAACCTTAACACTAATTTTACCTAACCTAATGTACTGTGCCTGATCTTAAGAAATATCCAGAGTTCAATACTGTACATCAGGGGTCTCCAACCTACGGCACACGGGTTGGATCCGGCCCTCGTAGCGGTTTTGATTCGCACCGAAACGAACTCTACTCTGCAGTAAAGTTGTAGAGTGCAGTCCGAAGAAGGAACTGGTATACTTCTGAAACTGTTACATTTTAATTTCGTTTCGTTATTGAATAAACTCAACCTTGACAGAAAGTGGTGTTTTTCTTTATTAAGATGGATATAAGACCATATTGTTGTAATATCTATAAAATCTCTTGTATATTTTTTGTTGCTAATATTATATTATATTATATTATATTATATTATATTATATTATATTATATTATATTATA